>KK351012.1:4124806-4228177 GCA_000671755.1 Glossina brevipalpis
AATATATAATATATAATATATAATATATAATATATAATATATAATATATAATATATAATATATAATATATAATATATAATATATAATATATAGTATATGACAAAAAACTTTTCTTCTTGAGTGGTGCTTGCATTTGTTCCCAACTGTACAACGCTAACTTTATAAATGTATCACATGCCTTTTTAAATCCATTTCTTATATTGATCTCAAAGCCTGTTTATTGAAGTTTAAAATAAAAATGACAGGATAAACGTTGTTAAGTCCGTTATTCGTCTGCTTCTGTATAAATTTATGCGAGCGTTGAAGTTTTAAGAAAAAACAACAAACAGACGGATGAACAGATATGATTAAGTAGATTCATAAGATTGCATATTATCTATCGAGCAATTGAGTGTACATTTCTTTTTTATTTGATAAGTTTTAAAAAAATCGTTTCTTTATTACTCTATGAAATTTTTCAGACTTTCCATCTTTAAATATTACAAATAACAATAAAATTTATTACTAAAATGCCAGAAAAACAGTAAAAATAAGACATAAATTACTAGTTTTTATTCAGAAACTACAGAAAAAACGAGTTTTAATATAATTTTTTTAAAAGTCATCTTTGAATGAGTATTAATATGTACATATATGTACATGAATTTTATTTTATGCATCCAAAAAAGTTTGGTAAGTCTCAGGCAAATTTGCAAAGTTTACGTAATTTTTTTTTAGTTAAATAAAAAAATATGTTTATAATAAGTAGTCATTTGTAGGTAGGGTAGATGTAAATTTAGTCATAGATAATGTTATAGATAATGAAATATATGTAATTGTACGTTGTTAGTGGTTTTTGTGTATTTAATAAACTTATCATATATCTTTCGATACGAAACCGCTTGTAAATCAATTCAGAAAATATAAGAAATGTTTTTTTTTCATTACATGCATTACTACTAAACGTATTTGTGAGGATTGCAATAATCGAACAGAACTTACGTATATATTGACCATTCAACTGTTTCAAGATATTTCGAAGCATTTGCAAATATTTGTCCTTTGAAATGTATTCAAATTTCTTTAAAAACTGATGTATGCACTCAATATGATAGATACATTACAATGGATTAGAGATGTTTTTACAAAGGTTTGATGCTTAGAAACATGCATTGGAGACCCTTTGAACAATGGGATTTGATGGCAACGATTCTTTGTCACTTGTCTTTCAGCCTGTTAAAAAAAACTTCACCTTATCTTGTGAAACAGATTTGACTTTAAATTGCTCTGACTAGTAGTTCCTTTAAATAAAATTGAAAAATCAATAAAAAAAAAAAAAATTTAAGAATTTTTTTGTTTTTTTTTAGGACGTGGTAATGTGCTTTACGAAAAGATATTAGCTCCGATTCTTTCTGGAAGAGTCAGACTTTTTTCTTACTCTACAATTATTTTTGTTATGAACTTAATTGTTTGAGAAGATTTGAAATTTTTGAATAATAAATTCTCTTCCTTTTAATTTTCAAAATATTCGGATGTTTTCTATTTTCATAACGCATCAATCGTTTGATTTCGAATACTATTTATTGCGTTTCTTATCATTATATCGATGATGATTTAACGACCATGACACAGTTAAATCATTTTGAAAATTTTTTAAACTAATTTTATAGCTTATATACGAAAAGCATGAAATTATAAGCATTTGTATCATAAATATAAGTATTCAAGTGGTTTTTCGTGATGTATTTGTATAAGTGTATATATATATATATGTGTGTGTAAGCGAGTTTGCAATGAAATGGGCATATGTTCATATTTAGTTAACCATATAACGGTACTTCTTCATTTTTGTAACCAACCTCTTTGACATTGACACTGACGCATAACTAATGCAAAATTATCGTCAGCGTCGTCATCATTACCATTACCATCACCATCATCATCAGCATCATTATTATTTAAACTGTGCTCGTTAGTTTAACCCACTGGCATAATAACTTTTCCATGTTAGCACTTTTATACAAAAAAAAAAAAAAAAAAAAAAAAAAAAAAAAAAAAAAAAAAAAAAAAAAAAAAAAAAAAAAATTCGCTACTAACCTTCAAAGCTATTGAAAGAAATAAATAAAAAAATGTAAGGAGATGGCAAGAAAAAGGTGACATTTTAGTCTTTCATTTTAACCAAAATGTATCCAAAACATATAGATATGATGATGTGTATGGCAATAACAAACAGGTATATGCCGACGGATGCTCTCTTTCACACATTCTCATATATAATACATATGCAGAGATCCGTAATATAGACACGTACACAGTCACTTAAATGCAGGCACATATTTGTGTATAAATCGTGACTGCAGACATCAATTTGGCAAACAATTTGCAAATCTCTCAAATCATATAGAATGATGATGATGAATAGAGGAAATACTCCTCTGTACTCTGTACTCGGGTACTGTGGGCTTGAATAGATAGATGTGAATAAAACTAAACTGCATCGGCCCGGCAGCTTAGTTAGGCAGGCAAGAAGGCTTTCAGGCAGAAAATGCTATGGATAACTATTTGAGTGTAAAAAAGTTTAAATAAGAATTTTCAATGTGAATAGCAATAGATAGATAGATAAATATAAAGTAAAATGCTTTTTTTTTTCTTTTTATTTCCATTCATTTCATTGAAAACTTTTTTTTTCTGCGCTTTCGTCTTTTTCTTATAAAATTGTAAAGAAATTCAAATGCTTAGAATTCTTTTCTTTCTTTTGATTTTCTCTTTTATTATTTTTATTATTATTATTAATTTTTTTTTTATTTTTTTTTATTTGCCTTCCAAACATCCTATGAATGAAAAGTTTGGTTGAAGAGAAAATTAAAATCCGTTTCGTTGCGGTCAAAAATAAAAAAAAAAATAAAAATTCAAATTGGCTTTAAATTCTTTGTATGGTTGCTATCGTCCACAAGGTTAATATAGAAGTTTTGCCTGCCTAACGGTGTGCACAAAATATTTAAAATATACAATACCTGCATCTCTACCTCTAATATTGTGTGTTTATAACGCAACTCAAAATTATTTAAATTAATGCTTTCGTTATTTGCTCTAACAATCATTTACATAATTTAGACATATTTTAGAGTTTTTTTTTCCTAATATTAAAGTGCAAAAAAAAAAAAATAAAGATTGGAGAGCTACTTTATTTTACTGTATTTTCAGTTTACTGTGAGTCGGTCACTAAATGCGAGAAACATCATTGTTTATTCAATTTGTGAACGATCGAAGGGTATGCATGTCATATCAAAATCATATGATTGATATTTAGTATCTCCGCTATTTCCTAACAGCTTGCGTGCCGGTCTTGGTTTATCAATTGTAAAATTTCATCGGATTTCTTAGTCATTGGACGACCAGAGCGACATTGAACTTTGATATCAAACTTTCCGAAACGGTATAGAGGAAACCATTCTTGAGTTCTTTGTTCAGTCACAGCATCGTATCACTTTTCACAAGTTTTACTGCGTTTTTACTTTTTCTGCAGTATAAAAGCATCATATAACAAATTTCTTTAGATATTTCGCTCATTTTCAAATCAATATATAATCTTTTAAACGAGCAAAGAATTAGAAAACTATCTTCACTAAAAATGAAAGCTGAAATGATACCTTGTAAGCATATGCTTGTTTAAGGCAATCAGTTGAGCATTGCCACAGATCTATAGGCATCAACGCCATCTAGTGGCAAAAAAACCGCGGAGACTCTTTATATGACTCAATATATGAGATACAAGAAAAGAATATTTCAATTTTCTCGACATTATTTGTCAAACTAGTTTCTTTTAAGAGGGGTGCTGCAATTCGTTCAACTGATCTCTAATATTTCACTGGCTTTTTTATGGAATGATTTGTGAAAGCCCTCATAATACACTTTTATTTAATTATTCTCTTAATTATTCTCTTTTCTTGTTTGTAAACAGATAATAACAGCTATAGGTGAAATACGAAGAACAAGATAGGTGAGGCAGTAATTCGAATTTCCATTCCTGCTGTAGCGATGGGCATGGTGTATCACGGTATGAGTAATTGAGGTATTCATTTGGAAAACATATTTTTCATATCTAAATTTTCATAGAAAATTGTGAATACATTGCATTTTAATATGCTTTAGATGTCAGCTACCTCTTGCAAAGCCGCTTTTCGATTATTGAGATTTCAAGATTTCAAGTTTTTTTTTTTTTTAATTCTTTTGGTGTCACCACCACCTATGGGTGTTCGTTGCCGTCACCATCATCGATGTCCGAATGATTTCGAATCCAAAAATTTGGAAGAAATATCATTAGATTTAATGTAAATTTTTGTTTTGAATTCAAAGGATTTTTCAGAACTCATATATGATATTAATCATTGCCCTACTGTTAGTAAAATACATAACTAATTACCCATCATTGGCAATGCAAACTTAGTTGTCAGGTTTGTGATGTGATCAAATCAACAAAAAGTGTATACATATTGTGTAGAAAAGCTTTAGAGTTCAAACAACAGAAAAATCAAAATGACAAATCATTCAAAAACTTTTCGGCGCCACAATTTATTAAAATTAATGGATGACAAAAAACATTTTATTCATTTATGTTAAATTTTTCTCTCATTTTATTTAATATAGAGCAATAATAAATATTAGAAAACATTATAAGCTACATTTGAGTAATAGATTTTGTGTGTGTGTGTTTTTGTTTTTTTTTTCTTAAAGAAACATTTGTTTGCCATTAAACATTAAGTATACTATCCCTTAAGTATAACAGATATTTGCCAACGATTTTCCAATTCATTTAATTTGTCATTGGAATGAGTTTCTTTCAAAATTTCGAAACTGCTTTATAAGTTATTGGTTGGTGTTGTTGGAAAACATTTACATTAAACTTATGCAAATCGCGATCATAGTTATAGTCAATAATTTTTGAACTAATTGCTGCAGTTCTTAGACTTCCTAATGATCGATGATTATTAATAATTGTTCGATTCTATTTACACGAAGTCACTTATGTTTAAATCATTGCTTTATTGTGCATTGTTCGATGGGCTGAAAAGTTCTTAGGTTAGCATAGAAAATTTCTATTTTTTGATAGAATTTGATTTTATTATTCAATATCGTTGCCTTCGAGGGTAATACGACAATTATAGCGGTCTTTAGTCTCAAAATAGGCTTCAGTTCCATTCGGCTGACTCTCGAGTGGATTCCGGTGTGAAATGATGGAGCCATGTTTCATCCATTGTCACATATCGACGCAACCATTCGCGTTTATTACGATTGAACAGCTCTACAGCACTGCTTAGAATCATCAATTCCTTGTTGTTTTTGGTCGATTGTGAGCTCGCGCGGCAGCCACTTTGAACAGAGCTTTCGCATATCCAAATATTCATCGACGATATGTCCAAAATGTTCCTTTGATATCTTTAGGATCTCAGCTATTTTAATCAACTTCACTTTATGGTTATCCGAAATTATTTTGTGGACCTTTTTGATGTTTTTGTCGGTAACAGCATCTTTGGGGCGTCCACTGCGTGCCACTCGGTGCTCATTTCGCCTCGTTTAAATTTAACAACCCACTTCTCTACAATCGATTTCCCTGGTGTAAAGTCCGAATAATGTTTATCAAGCCAAGGCTTGGCTTCAATAGTATTTTTTTTCGTATTTTTTTATTAACACACGAAATTCCTTTTTATCCATTTTTCCAAACTAACAAAAGTTGCTTCACTAAAAATGCTATAACTCGCATACTAATAGTGCAAGAGCTGTTAAATTTATACACGTGTCTTTTGAAGGTTAGGGATAACTAAAAATCAGCCTACGAAATTTTCAGCCCATCTGTTAAGTTAAGACTAAATACATTGAAGATCGCAAAAATATCACTGACATGGCACAAAACAATCGTTGCATCGATGCATACAGTGTAAAGAACATTTGTATCGAGTTTCCTTATAAACTTGCTTGGCACACCGCCCACATAAAATAAAAAAAACATAAGAAGAATTCATCGTATAAATCTTTCTTATAAATCTCTTTTACTTATGAACTTAAACGACATAGCTGTCAGAACGGTGTGAAAAATCACCAAAAAAACCGCATTTAAAATGAATTTTGTCGCTATGATAAAATGATCCCATCAGCTGATTGAGTGGATGCTCAAGATGGGTTAACCACAAATTGTATAGAATTTAAGCTTTAAATTAAGTTGCGATTCGTAAAGAATCGCTTAAATTTTTACATTCCTTATCGCGTTAAATTATATAAAACAAGTTGATAATAATAAATTAGATGAACAATAAAAATAAATTGTTTGTAAGATAAATTACTACGCGAGTGAGTAAGTTATGCAATGGACGGAATCAAGTTATATATGAAAAGATTCCGCATTTAGCTTTAATTGCTGGTTGGAAGGGATGAGGTAAAGTTTTTCGCTGTCAATGAAAAATATTCTTTTTAAGAGACAAAATTCTCGATGGATTATAGAAATAAAAGTTTTTTCTTTTTTTTTTTGTAAAAAATTTAGAATTCTTTGTTTTTTTTTTAAACACAATTAGTTCTCTCAGGCAAAGCTAAAGCATTTTTTGTATTTTGCAAATGGTTTAAAAACTGTATATTCGCTGCTAATACTGTTATGCCAATATACGTTTTTTAGATTTTTCCTTTGAAGCTTTTAACTCTTAACTGTAAAAGGATATTTTTATTTGAAATTTCGAGCTCTTCAATAGGCATCGAAAAAACTACCCACGTTAAACGAATCCCTGCTGTGAAGTTATAAACACTATTGTTTTACCCTTTAATTTTCTCTATTCGCTTATTCGAATGGTGTTTTCAAATAAACTTTTTTTTAGTTATGTGTAAAGGGCCAACTTTCATTAGTTTGATCACGCTGGGCTTATGAAAGGTACTATTTTCTCAGTCAGGTTTTGCCAAGGTGCCAAGTTTAAAAAATTTGTTAAAAAATAATTTCACCAAAAAAAAAAGAAAAACTCCAACTTTTTTAGATAGTATAGATTCACGAAATTTCTTAGCAAAATATGCGAATATTCGTAATCCATAGTTTTACATTATTAAATATATAGAGCTTTGTTAAATCGTTTGATAGTTATTGCCATATAAATTCAACGGATGTATATTAAAATAAGCAAAATTGTCTAGTTCGGTTGGCTTCAAATCCAACCATAAACTTACACTGCTATCTATAGGGTCCTGTTAAGTAATTAACACAGAGCTATGGTAAATCCGTTACAGAGATTCACTCCATTAGCTGGTAAATGTGTTTGGCCGTTTAAGTCGAATTATTTTTATTTTTAATACACTTTATAGATATTTAGAATAGTGAACAGGTTAACTTCTGTGCCAAAGCAAAACAGGGCTGGTTATGGGGAATGTTACTTCTTTGAAAGTTCTTGAGAGATTACACTTTCAGAAAGAGGAGAAAATATGGTGATTAAGGCATGGGCAATATTTGGATTTTTTTTTTTTTTTGTATTCAAAATAAATGCACATTTTTACCAATAAATCCTTTAAAGATCTGTGCACAGTCCCAATATGTGTGGGACTATGAAATTATTGAATATTTTAAAACGAGACATGATTCACTTAAATAATAACATATCGTATGCTCTTATAATGTTATATTTCTTTAGAGCTGTTCTTGTTCCAATCGCTTCATCTATTTCATTTTTTCTCATCATTTTAAGACAATAGCTTTAATTACGAATTGAATTAAATGAAAAAAGAAAAAAAAAAGAAAAGAACGCCTGCCTCTATGATCCTTGACACTCGACCCTTGTCGTGTGCAAAAAAATGTTAAAAAGTCATTTTGCTGTCGCTATTCTGGCTGTTTGTGTGTCCCTCTTAAAATTCTATTAATTAAATTTACATGCATACATATTTAATTAGCTTGTAACTGTTGAGAATTTACGTAAGTGTTCATGTAAGTACGTGGAATGCATTTGTCATTTAAGTGAATTGAGTTTTTCGTTTCTCATTCTCATTCTCTTATTCTTCTTACTATTATTGTTTTGTGTTGTTCTAGGCTAGCAAAGCAACCTTGTTCTTGTTGCTCTTGGTGCTTTTATACCCAGGACAACAGCATTAAACCTTGTCCGGCAGATGACAATACAACTGCACTTGTACTTATTCTTTTTACAAGGCAATGTCATTCACTCTCAGCAAAAACGAGAATGTTTACAGAGTAGAATGCCGAAATGAAGCATGTTTTGCACAAATTTAAAAAGAACAAGTTACACACAAGTCCGGATTCCTTTTAAAACGAATTTCGGACACTTGAACCCACAACTGCTGTTCATGAATTATATTATGTAAGCTAAGTTTTCTTCTAATAAATCATGAATTATATCAGAGGAAGTAATAAACTTCTAATTGAGATTTTAATTGGATCACACATGTTCTCATTACAATCTACTTTGTATTCTAAAATATTCTTTCCATTTATTTAATATATATTATATTTAACATACATTAGTGATGAGTTTCTTAAACCTATTCACTGGAGGTAACAGAAAAAAAAAGGAAAACAAATTCAGAATATAAGTCCTTCTGTATACTTCTTAAGATTCGTTCATAAGTGTTACGTATGAAGTGACAAAATTGCTATTCACGAAATTTCCTTGTAGTCAATATATAAATAAATAAAGTGCGGGCAAAAGGAAAGATAAAGATAATGAAGAGGAGAGAGAGGCTGGCATTTATTCAAAAAATTTGTTGTTTCAAGTCACTTGAATTGTAATTAAAATATGAGAGAATTTATGTTCGTTGTGTTCGAATAATTTCATACTTTCCTTCTTCATATTAAATCAATTAATTTTAATTAAATTCTCTTAAATATATATATATATATATATATATAAATAAAAGAAAAATTGATTTTATATCAATTTCATATAAATAACTAAAAAGGAACGATTTGAATCATTTTGAATAAAAATTTCCTCTCGTGATATTATTCGAATTCCAGATAAGTTCGCTTCCATTAATTATTTTCTAATTTTCTCTTCAATTTTCTTTTCCAATTCTTATATATATATATATATATATATATATATATGGATCGTTCTGAACGGTATGAAAAATTTAATACATCATAAAAAATTCGAATAGTGAATAAATATTGTATCTATGCATAATTCTATGGTGGAATTACGCGAAATGTCGAAATCACTTCTTTTTACCTTCGCTTAAGTGGCAAACATAGGGAGTGCCGTGCATTAGCTAAAACCTAAAATGCGAGTTAACATTTTAAGAGAAAGGGAAGGTAAGTAAATTATTTTCAAAAAGAAAAACGTTTCCATTGTGGTTCGCGTCTTTATTTCTCAAAATGATAGAAGATGTATGCGAACTTATAAAAGCTGACGTTCTAATTAGATAACGTATTACGTCGAAGTGAATGTAGTAAGATTACGTTTTCAAGATGCTTTTCGGATTCTAGGCAATTCAATTAAACTGCTGATGTCGATAAAATTTAGTTTTTAATTGATTTTAATCGATTAAATCACATCTCTAATTGATTTTAATCGATAAAATCAAGATTGTAATCGATTTTATTCGATAAAATCAAAGCCTTAATTGACTTTAATCGATTTTTATCGATTGAAGCAAGTCCTTTACCAATTTTAATCGGTGACACTAAGTCTTCAATCGAATTTAATCGATTAAATCAAGGCTTTATTCGACTCCTAATTTTATTTACTTGACGACCTACAGAGACTAAATCAATAAACTGATTTAAGGCTTTTGTCACTTTTTTGAAATTTCCATTTTTCGCCTTGAACTTATGCATAGACCAAATGTTATTTTAAAAGCAAAACAGTATAGATATAATACTTACGGCGCCATCAGGATGGAAGTGGTGCGTCTGTTATACAAAAAAAAAAAAAAAAAAACGTGTAAAACTCATTTCAGTTTACACTCTATATACACTATATACGATATGTATAAAGTAGGAGATGCCTTAGATTGTGACGTTTATTACTTTTGTTAAAACATTTGTATAAATTTGAGAAAAATGAGAAGCAAGCCGAGGTATTAGAAAGATTTGTAATATTAGGTACATTATAATTGATGAAAAGACTCAGGTGCACTAATATTTGTAGTTTATATTGTGAACAAATTGGAGAGGAAATTTAAATTGTGAATAAAAGTCATTTTTTTTGTTTGGCTTTTTGTTAGGGAAACAATCAGCGGTTTTTTTTTTTTGGCAAGAAACCGTTTTTTTTGTTTTTAAATTGAATTTGCTTAAGATAAGGTCTCATACAAAACAAGTAATGATAGGTCGGTCTACTGTTCGCGTTTATCATTCTTTTAAATTCACAGTCATTCACCTTTTTATTTATAATTAAAACTAAAGATCGAGTGATATATTAAATTTTCTATTCTCTTTGTATCACATCCATTAGAGTTTTTTTTTTGTTAGATATTATATCATAAGATTTTCGATAGGTTTATATAAATTATTCAAGGTTTTGCTTACTTAATAATACTTAATAATTCTTATTTACGACGATAAATTGTAATATATATGATGTAAATGCTTATGATTAATGTGAATCTATTTGACTTTTTAAACGGGCGATATTATATAATAATTATGAATAGATAGTGTCTTATATATACAATGGAAATTTGAAAAAAAAGCAAAGGTAAAAAATTGAAATTTTGGTAATCTCCATAAGAATGTATAGAACTGGTGTTAGAGATAGAGGAAAGAATGACTGTTTCAGTTTTCATATGATGCTTGTATATCTTGCTTTACAGAGAAGAAAAACCATATGAATAATTGACATTAATTGAGCATGTAGTTGTCGGCATCTAAAATTTGAGCTTAGCTGCACATCTATACATATTTTTTTTTTTTTAATTACCTTAGGAATGGATTTATACTTATTCTTGCGCAATATTTATAACACTTGAAAATATTGAGAAATTATACAATGACTTCAGTTTAATGTTAAGTTT
The DNA here is from genome assembly GCA_000671755.1 of Glossina brevipalpis. Classification (NCBI taxonomy): domain Eukaryota; kingdom Metazoa; phylum Arthropoda; class Insecta; order Diptera; family Glossinidae; genus Glossina; species Glossina brevipalpis. The sequence goes on from KK351012.1 coordinate 4,135,775, forward strand.
CATGAAAAATTTCAAATCGTTGCTTTTAAATTGTGAATTGAAATTTACTTTATATAGTCTCCAATGATTTTTACAAATCGAATTTTTTCCAGATAAAGGCTATTCAAGATTCGCTTCAAGATGAACACAATTTTTTTATGCTGTTTGTGTAGCTCATTACATATATAAAAGTAAATTTTATGCGAAATTCTTTTCGAATAATTATTACCTCAACATGTGCGATGTGATAGTGCTTATTAAGCTGAATGTATGTTTGCATCGCGTTGACAACGAGAAATCGTCAATGGTAATTATTTATTTTTTGAAATATGCACAACTGATCAAAAGCAAAGTACTTTATCGATATGACTTTGGTAAGTATAAATCCATTCTTCATTTTTCTTCCTAACAAGAGAGTAGACCTATTTTGTGATTTCATTTCGTATATGATGTTCCCAGGCATTTTTCATAAGCGTGAAGTCTTGAAACTGCTTGCTAGATTATCTTTTTTGTAAATGTGAAAGTTTAGTTAAAAAAACTCAAAGGATGTGATTTAATAACCTTAAATTTGAGACTGTGTTTGAAATATGCAAACTTTTTTTTTTTTTGGCTAATCGCACAATTATTCGGGATTCAAGACTACAACCTTTTTTCAACGAAAAGTTAATATATTTTTGAGTGGACGTTAGTTTTATCTAATTCTAAAAATAGTTGAACATTATGTTAAGGGTCATGATCCTTTTGATCAATGTGTTGATGATAGTCTTGTCTAATAACACTTTCATCGATTTTGAATTGATTTATAAAGATATTGATGGCTTAAAACTTTCAAACAGTTTTTGAAGTTAATTTCAATTATTATAATTAATAATTAACATAACTTCTTTGAAGGATTTTTAGCGCGTAGCGACTCAGAGCTTTTTGTTTGAAAATGGATTTAACTGAGTAAAAACTACTTCGTGTCTCATTCAATTATAAATTTTTATTTAAAAAGTATTTTTCGGCTCACTCGGAGAGTCTATAGTATACATATATTTTTGATTATCGAGAAGTTATCTAAACTGCATTGAAGTCTGCATAAACAAAAAAATCTTTCTAAGATTTCTTCTTCATAAAATCTTTTCAACCAAAAATCATCAATCAAAGATCAGATTTTGCAGAAAATATTCGTTCATAGTTATTAATGAATCTAATGTATATTAAAAAAGGCACGGTATTCAAATTCAGTTTTAATTTGTGCACTTGTTTATAAATTGCTACGAAACTCATTAAAAAAATATAATTTCATATATATATATATATATATATCTAAATAATTCTCAACTCAACATTTCAGGCACATTCCTTTGATAATGAACGGTCTTTCATTTTAAATATGCTTTACCTCTGGGTGGCGGGTGCCACCGGACGTGCTAGAGATAAACGTCATCCACGTTTATGTCATCGGTTCCTAGCTAAAAAAGTCAAATAATATAGTTCGCTAAAGCAAACCTTTAACTACTTTTTATGATCAAATCGCCGAATCGTTAGAATCGCCGAATCGCCGAATCAGTCGAATCGGTCGAATACACTACCAATCCAAAAATCGCACTAAACTCGTCATTCGTTGCGACTGAAGACAATGTTCGATTGATTCTCCTGAGTTGTAGCTCTCGCTCGTACATTTTCAGCATCGAATTAATAAATGTATTTGAAAACCTCTCAATTTTTATTTGTTAAAGATCATGGTGATATCTCTTGATCAGAGACACTTTATTAAACGGAAGCAATATTCATTAAATATTTGTTTTTTCTCCAAACGGTGTTCGATTATGCTTAAAAATAATTTTCACCGCTTGGAATCTATTAAGAAAACATTAAGCATTTTTAATATAAAAAAACTTAATCATTAGTTTTTATTAGAACATTTCCCAAAGCATCGAGGGCTTTTTAGTGAAGAAAATTTATACGAAATCTATTGTGATAAGTATTAGATGCTCATTATGGGCAGCTTTCACTGTTTACCTACATACATAAGCAGAACTTTAATGTAAGTCGAAATGAACTAAATAGTACACAGCGTATGTATATGTGTGCACAAATACTTGCGTATAATATATGAATGTATATATAAAGGAAGTAAAGTAGAAAAAAATGAAAAAAAAAAAATAAACGCAATGACGCCAAAATCTTTTTTCTTTTCATTTGCCGGTCTTGTTTGTCATTACTGTTCTTGTTGTTGTTTTTTAATACTTTGCCATGTTAGGCGTTCATGAAAATGCATTTTATTGCCTTTATCACAACAAAAAAAAATGTATGCATTCATATATATACATGTAAAGAGACACATGCATATGTAAAAGAAGAAGAAGAAGACAAAACGAAAAGGGATATTTTTAGCAGAAAATACGTTTATTCAACTGTTTCTCCAAAACACAAAAATGATATATGTATACATGCGCGCGTGTATACAGATTATGTACATAAGATGTATGCATATAATATGGATTTAGTAACAAGAAGCTTTAAAACAGACGCAGAAGTTTCTCATTGAAAGTTCTCATGTACAAACTTGTCAATAGGAGAATGGGGTTATGACAATTTTCTCAGTCCATTTATGCAATGACACTTAAAAATATGAATCGCAGGCTCCACATAAGTATATATTGAGTTTATGCATAAATCTATAAACAAAATCGAGTAATATATCTGGAAATGCTGATCGAAATCATCAAGATTTTCTTATGTTTGTTGTCAATTTTGCACCGTTGATCTTACCAGGATCCTGATTATTTCATGTAAACTTCCTGATGAACATATTAGGTTTATAACTTCTCCGTCTCCGCCTTTTATTTCCGAGGCTTTATTTTCTACCGGTGGCCGAGGTTTTATTTTCTTAGTTTTAGATAAAATATGATTTTTCCGCATGGTGAATACTACTACCCCTTTGGAACTTTGCAAGACAAGACGTACTTTTTGGATATCATTTATAAGAATGGAAATCCTACTCGGCCAGACAATAAGTAATCGATTGTAACCGGTATTAATCGGAAGAAGTAATATTTGTGAGTGAGTTTTGCTTTATGCAGCCGAATTTGGTCACCAGTAACTGGTTGTAGCGTTCCCTTTATGATGTTTCTCCCGATCCTTTCAAATAGAGTAGTCATGTATTTTCAACTTTATAGTTCATGTTAATATTTCGCTTAGTTTGCACCATGGTTCTTCGAATATCGTAACGAAATCATTGTTCATAGGTCGTAGAGATTTAGCAGCATCATGTTTCGAATTAAGCAGCGAAAGCAAGGTTTCCCGCAAATAAGCAGAATTCGGCTCATAAAGTGACAATTTCAATTCAGAATAACTTTATGATGCGGATAAAAATCGACTTAATGATTCAATGGAATTTTGTTGACAAATGCCTAAGCATCTTGTACGAAATCTATATATCTGCTTACTTCCACCATCATATACTACTAAACTCGTCTGTTAGGAAACGAACGTCTATTAGGAACGAAGACAAAGTTGTACACAATATATACATATATATCAAATTTAAGATCTATGATACGGCTACAGATGGCAAAGTCATTTTAAGTTTGGTTTTTGCTTAAGGTTTTCGCAATGTTTCATCGTTAATTTATCTGCTTTTCGACTTTTAAACTGAAGCTGTCTGTAGATGCAATCATTAAATTATATGTAATGAAAATGCTGAAAAAAAAAATAGGTCGAATCGATAGTATAAATATTACACATATGATATTTCTTAATGTAGGTGCGCGAGAAATTTTTAAATCACTTGTCGAGCAAGGTGTATTAAGTTTGTGTGGATATATGTAACACCCAAAAGGGCTTAGATCCACCTTTTAGCACACCGATCGATTCGGTTCGATTATTTTATGAATCGAATGAAGCTTGTCTGTCTAGCCGATGTCTGTCGATATAATTTTGTATTCAAATTGCAATTCGCAACTTGTGAGTTATTTGGACAATGTTTGTGATGCTGATATTGTGGTTCGAGGAGACAAGGTCTATCCAAAATGTATTGTGTTATATATATTTACGCCGTTACTTTTGATTGAATATTACCTCTGAATTATTACTCTTCTCTATATTTCAACTCTGCATGACTACGTTTTTTAGCATCGGTTAGTAAAGTGACATAAAGAAGAAAAGTTAAGAAATGTGAACTCAACAAAAGATCCGCGTTTCACTTCGATGCTAGGACGTAACATTTTGGCAACGATGAATTAAATTAATTAAAAAGAAATTTGCTCCATTCAGCGTTGCTGATGGTTCATTTATATTTTCAAAATACCAGCCGACCGATGATGACTATAGACAGCATTAAGAATCTTCTAAGAAAATTCTAAAAAAACAGCAGATTTGAGTGGAATCAGTACTCAAAAGTCAGGCAGATTTTAGGAAAGCAATGAAACAATTACTAATACTAGCTCTTCACAGATTTCGTAAATTAAATCATAATTGGAATTTGTATTTGCAATAATTACAGCAACATTTTACTGCATGCCGGGTAGATTGTGGAGAAAAGTAGAAATCGCTTTTCTTGTCCTGAATTAGACCTCTTAAAAAATTTCTATTTGGAAATATGGACCTAAAAGATTAAACCTTTGCTAACATAACCAAAATGCGTTATAGTCACTCATTACTAATTTCTAAATACAGGAATAAAACCTAACCAGTCATATGCAGTTTGGGTTGTCGATCTACGGTCAATGTATATTCTATTGTAGCGCTAAGCAATATTGTAAATATTTTACCGATGAGTTGAATCGCGATTATATTATTGTAGACACACCGCATTATACTCTCGTAGCTGCTGTCTTACAGAAAAACCTGTAGCAACTTTGCCAGAAGTCTTGTTAATTGCCGAATCATATTAAACCACAAACAAAACCGTCGCAATCATCAAAGAAAAATACATAAAAATTTGGAAAGACTTTCAAGTAGAACGTTTTGAAATACACGATTTGCCTGAACCGAAACTTAAATTATATTTTACAACTGTTGTTTTTTTAGTCACATAACAAAGGCAAATGCAAGTTCAGAAACCCTATTTGTTATAAATGCGACAAAAAAGACTAAATTGCACCTGTATGTTTATAGTAAAAGAACAAAAGAAAAGTTGAGAACAAAAGCAAATTTTGCGAATAAGAAAGAAAACAAAGAGAAAACAGCTGATGTTGATATAATTAAAACTATTTATAAGCTTCTGGAATTATAAAATATCAAGATCGAAAAACTTAAATAAACTGCAAAATTTCACAGAAAAAACTCTCTCTATATCGATTAAAAATGTGGAAATTTATACGAATATCCATGCGCCTATATTATATGCTACTAACAGAATGTTGGATGGTTTTCATCAAAGCCATCTTAAAAGAAGATAAAAAAACAAAGTACATTTTTTGATAGGTGGATTTTAGATTTTTTCTATTTTTATAGAATATCGTGGAAATTTTTATTGCGCAGAGTATGAGTAGTTAGTAAAACGCTCAGAAAACTGAAGTGTGTTCAAGTTATTTTTTACTGAAAGCGTGGCCTGTTATCGATTTGACCTATTTTCATTACCAATGTTTCTGCCAAATTTCAAGCCGACATCTTCATTTCGCGGCTAGAGACATTGTATAGATTCACATATGGATAGATGGACAGACGGACATAATTAACTCGATGCTAAATTTCATGCTGATTAAGAAGTCTATGAAGCTTCATTTTGGGTTTTGCAAACAAAATGACGAAGTGAATAAATCGCCAACACTCGGTGTGTGGTTGTTATAAAAGCAAAAACTTTACAATTTAGGTCATATACATATATATATATATATATATATGCATATTATAAACGTGTCACTCTTGGTTGTGCTATTTTTGATGGTTCCAATTTTATTTCTTTAAATAATCCTTATCGCACATATACAGAATGTGTCTGCCATAAATCATAGGAATTCAATAAGTTATAGAAGAAGTAAATTTTCAGCATGGTATTGATAAGATGGTTATGACATGATGGTAATAAAAAATGGACTTTAACACGAAAATATTATAAATCTCTAAATATCATTTAATAACGCATACTTAATTTTTTTTGTATACAGTATACAGATTCAAGCCTATGCACTTTTTTTTGTCTTTCGCTGAAAACACATTCTTTTTCTTTTGCATCAGAAAATGAAGTTTTTTTTATATATTCAAAATATTTATATATTTAAAATATTTTTCTTTTTATATATTATATGTTTTATTTATATATTTAAAATATTCCATATATATATATGTTTGATTGGATTGAAATATTTTAAAATGGTTATAATCAAGTGACCTTTGAAAGCGGTCGGAAATATTGAGAAAGAATACTTAGTCTTTTAATGTTTTTATATATATAAAACCTACCTATGATAATAAAAAGAAAAAAATAAAATTATAAGGCTCCATACTTATCACAAATGGTTAGAAAATTAAAATGAAATAGGTTCAGATTATTATGAGGGGTGTCATGTATTTAATACGATTTAGATTTTATTATTTTTCCGGTTTCCTTATTTTTCATGAAAACACTTATGTGGCTTGCGGTAAAACAAAAGTAGGCCTACGCGTGATTCAAATTTTATACAATTAATTTTTATGATAACTTGCTATTATGAATAAAAATTATCATCATAAAATATTAAAAAGTGGACTTTTCTATTACACATGAAGTTAGTTTTTAGGAGAGGCATAGATATAGGTCGCAAACATGGCTCGATCCAAAAATTGTTCAATAAAAATCCTATTTGATCCAAAATATTTCAAAAATCACGATTTGGAAGCTGAACATATTCATACATGGACAGACATCAGTCAAACAAGCAGATGGACAGATGGACAAACTAAAAAGTATCGTAAAGGTTGAGTTTGTCTTAAGCGCTTTTGAGATGTTACATATATAAATACAAGTTTAAATCAATACCATAAGTGTCTTGAGCTTAATCATTAATTTATTTCAATAATTAACTTATAATTAAAATTGTAAGCTAAAAAAAAATCTAGGCAGGCTTTAGTTGTAAAATTTTTAAGCCTCTTATAAATTAAGTACTTTTGCGCAATAATATGTGAAATTTAGAGTTTGAAAAGAACAAAATAAAACATTATTTATAAATGTTTGAATTGCTTTGGAAAATTTAACATTTTAGATATAGAGTATCCTTTTTTTCTAGTTAAGAGAGTCTGAAGAATTGGAATGATGAAAGAGTCGAGTTCTTAAAATGAATCTAACTGGTAGAGAAAAGAATTATCATATATTTCCCAAAAAGAGCATATAGAAGAAATATTTCTGTCAATATAAAGTTGATTAGGAGATTTTGGTGTGTGATATACTTGAAATTTACAATTTCTTAAGTAATCGTTAATGGAGAGTTTATTATGATGTATTGTTCTAGAACAATTGTAGCTTTATTTTTTTTTTTTATATATATGACAATTAATGAATTATTTTGTATCAGAGCAATTAAAATTATCGACAACACGTAAAGTAAATGAAAGGGAGAATTTGGAATTTGTTTGTAAAGTTATTGCCGAGAATATTAACATGACTAAGAATCCACAATAGAGAAGTTTATGAAAAAAAACTTTTTTATAGTATATATAGCCAGAAAGTGAATCGTGTTATATATATATATATCGATAACCTCATCAGAAAACTTAGAGGAACAATTTGGAAGTGATAATAGAATAATTTGATTATTGACAAAAGTTGCACGGAAATCTAACTTAGATTCTGTTTTACACTCATTAGTGAAGATAAATTTGTAGTCTTTGAAGGGTGAGTTATTTTTCTCTTTAAAATTTCGTAATTTCGAAACGTAAATATGCATCTACCAAATGGAAGGAAAAGTTTAGGTATAAGATAACGTTTTTGTCGATTATTTTCTTATTGGGGGATATCTAGTTAGAGGAGAAATTTATCATAACCTTACGAATGACGGACGGCCGTTTTGGATTATAGTGATTATTAGTCAATCGAAATTTGGATTTTCTTTTTAAGTTTAATCATTTCGATAGGAAAAAAATTTGCCTCAGGCAGAAATGTTTTCATTCAAAATACTGAAGGGATAATTATAAAAATTCTTTTCAATTTATTTAAAAATTTTAGTAAATGTTTAAAATGTATTTTTTTTTGCTTTATTTATTATTATATTATTTTATATATATATTTTATTTTATTAATTATTTCAATAATAATAGAAGCATAAAAAAGTTTATCGTTCCACTGGCAGTGGCCTCACAATGCGGAAACATTTAATAAAATAGATTAAAAAACGTATGCGATTTAGAATAAATTGTGGATACACGGATACGTAGACAGGCATTAACGATAAATCTAGAAAAATGCTTTCACTTTTAATTATTTGTTGCAAGTATTTACAAATGTATCGATAGTACCGATTTTTTCCCAGTTATTTTACGAAAATTTTACACAAAGTTTAGAACTACAAGTGATCTTTAATAATCATATGTTATATTCAGATAAACAATTTGGGATATTAGTCATGGTCTATTCGAGTCAAGGTCAGATATTATATAAATCAAGAATGGTTTTAGAGTTTATATTGCCTTAAATATGCTATAATTAGAATGACAAATCTAATATTCTCTCTATTTTCTATTGAAAGATGAAAAAAAAAACCATCAAAATTTTATATATAAATATCGAAAAGTGTATTATTAGTTAAGGGCGTATCGCTAAGCCGATTAGTATCGTCTTAAAGTTAAATTTCTAGATAGCCTTAGTAAGGTTTTATAGATTATTATGGGCTTTGTTTTTTCCACTATTGTAGGTACGTCTGTGAATTAAAACACGAATCCAAGTTGAATTGAGACAAATAACTACAAATATATATTTCTGCGACTGTTTGATTTTCAACAACAACTCATAGAGCTATGGATGAATAGTCGACCCAAACCAGTCAAACCAGCCAAGCCGGCTCAAAGTCTTAGATTAATAAGAAAAAGATATACTTTCACAAATTCCTTTGATAAGTGCTTTTGAACGTTATAAAGAAAGTGGTATACTTCTATTCCGTAGTATTTGGTATAAAACTATCGCGTGGTAACATATGTATATATATATATATATATATATATATATATATACATTATGAATTATAATACAAATTTCTATGAAAATTATAAAAGTGTTTTAAATTAAAGTTAATGTAACAAGCGACCGATACCAATTTTCTGAAAAAAAAAAAAAAAAAAAAATGTATTTGCGTCAATGGAAAATGATCGTCCATAGTGTGATAAAATTGTCGTTTCGTGTATTTCGCAATAAATGTTGAACGTTTTTTCACTTTATTACGAAATATGTACGAAAAAAATCATCTTTTATTCAGTTGATATTTTTTTATTTCATTATTTATTATTATTTAAAGCTCTTAAAATCGATTCGCATCGGAAAAAGCCAATCAAGCACTAACATATTTGCAATGTGCATTTATATGAAATTGTTTTTTATGTAAACTTTGTTTTCTGTGGACCTCCATCAAAGGATGATATTACATTGATTTCATAATTCTTTTTGCATTACTTTGAAATATGCAACACATACGGTACAGTGTACTCTGCATGAGGCGGTAGTTTTTCATTTGAGTTTACTACTTATCTATCCGTCCATACGTCCATTCGCGGTTTGACTTTTCAAAATAGCGAAAACTGGCGAAAACAAATTTTCAATTTTATTTATTATACTTTTATTCGCTTATTAAAGTCTAAGTTAAAAATGGTTTTGGTTTGGTTTATCTAGTTTGGTGAACGAAGAAAAAGCAAACAAAAAAAAAACAAGCGAGAAAATTACATTTACTTTAAGACGAACCGTCGATATACTGAGAATCTTTAGATAAATATATTAAAACCAAATGTTGGTTTTCTTTAATTCCGGGCTGATTAAAGAAGTTTTTCTCCAATAAATTTAAATGCTTATTAAAGGTTTTTAAATTTTGTCAATCAAAGATCAGTCAAAGTAAATTAAACGTCTATAAGCCATAGTTTAAATTTTTTTTTTATTCTTATCCTTTTTTTGGAAATTTGAGATTAACGAAAACAAAAAGACCATAAGGTGAACAGGCAGGCGCATATCGCTTAATTGATTCAGAACTATATGTTTATCAATGAATGAGACGACGGTAATTTTCTTAATTGTTCGTGCATATATATATATTTGTTCTATATATTTGTTCGTTTGTTCGCAACACGATTATTACTTTCGCTTGTTATTACGTGTGGAAGCGATAAGACAAAGTTATTTCTTTTCTTAAGGAAAAATGAATATATGTTTTCGATAGTTAGATGCCCTGTCGAAGATAAGTTATTAGTTAAGACTTTTTTTTTCGAAACAAAGCTTCCTCTACTGAAGTCTCTTTCTTTTTTTAAGGGCAAAGACGAAAATATTACATTAAAATAAGGTCCGGCAGTCGAATTTTGACAGACATGGAATTTATTTATTTGTCTAGTAAGAAAGAATTACTAACTAAATTTTAAAAAATAAAATAAAAAAAAAAAATAAAGTTAAAAAATCTTTGAAATCTTTCCGTATATTTTCCTCGAATGAATCCGTAAAACTCATCACTTGTGTCAACGATAATATTAAGTTTGTTCTGATGTATGGAATAAAGAACACCCCTAAGATAGATCCATGTATTCTTATGCCGACCGATATAAAATTATTTTCTCTGCTTTGTTTTCGATCTGCCTGTTCATTTTTTTCTCAGCCTACAAGTTGCAATTTTTTTAACAGTTTGGTGAACTGATGTGTTTTCACTTAAGAATCAATACTATTGAGAGTGGATTGGATAGAATCATTTTTACAGTTGATTTATAAATATATATAATATATAATGTTCTAATTAAAAAAAAAAAAAAATACTGCAAATTTTTAACATTTTTCGACTAATATCTACGAGAAGGATTAGTTTGGACCTACTAATAATAAATTTGAACAAGTAAGAAAATTATATTCGGTCTTTTATGTTAAAAAAGAAGCTGAAAAAAGCTAAATTTTAATAGACGGGCGTGGGAGATTTTTTTCTTTTTTTTTATGAAAAACCGTTAAAATTTTTATTTTTCAGTGTATATACGCACTTGGCAAAAGAGCCAGAAAACAAACGTGTTTTCAGCTTATTTTATTGTGTGGACGACTGTAATCAATTTAATCCATTTTCAAAAGCAAAGTATGTAGAAGAACTCTGAAAGTTGAAGCCGATGTCTTCATTTTTGCGGCCATGAGAATGTTTACCACAGACAATGCACAGACGTACGGATGGACAGGTTAATTGATGGACAGATGGACATGATTAAATCGATTCTAAATTTGATGCTGATCAAAAATATAGATATTTTTGGCGTATCTGAAATTTGTTTCTGGGCATTACGAACAAAATGAACGAATTGAATAGATCTCTCACTTTCAGTGGCGGGTATAAGGATACGGATGAGATGTAACAATATAACATTAAACGTTCTTACAAAAGATACGTTTTAGCTGTGAGAGTTGTTATTAAATAGTGAATTGAAATATTAACATAATATACTAAGTTTGGACAACTTTGGTTACTCGAATTAACTTCCTATTATGGTGTTTTCATAAAAAGTAGCTCATTATTTTAATATATGATGTATCAAAGTTTACGATACTCTTCAGAAATTGTTGAATTCTAATGAAAATATAAATTATAAATCATTAAATGTGCAAAATTTTAATAATGAATGTCCGTCTGTCTGTCTGTGTAATGTCTGTTTTGCTCTGTTTTGATTGATTGATCAGAAATAAATATCGTGTTGCTCCCTCTTTCTTTCTGTTTCTGTATTAATTATATTTCATACATAATTAATATAAAAAATATCGAAATGATTTTCTTGCCAACCTAACTGTTCCATAATACGTGTTTTTATCGTTGCATAAGTATTCACACATGTAATACTCGTTTTTACTAACTGTTATACAAACCATACAACACTTTATGCCTCACGTAATAGATTAAAAATATGTACGAAAGACAATTTAGTTGAATTCAACAACAAGCAATTATACTATGCAACCCCTAATCTAGTGTATGTGAGCACACAAGATGATGATGAACTTGACATATTTCTTAATTTCTTGTAAAATAAGAATAAGAATCGCTTCACTAGTAAAACTATTGCTTATAGTAATGGAGAGCAGGCAAACGTAGCCAGAATTCGCACGATTAAAAAATTGAGAATAATATAAACCAACTGTTTAATGAATTGGTTTAAACAATAAAAGAGCGGAATATATATTTTCTACGTTATGTTTACTTTGGTGTCTTATTATCTAGTCAAAGAAATGGTAATAAAATGTGTGCGAATACATTCAAGAGATGGTAAGTGGTGGCGGCATTAAAGCAAACGTGTAATATACGTGTATGTTCATATAGAAGAGTGAAAGGAGTTTTCGTATATTTTTTACTTTCCATATCACTTCAATTCATTTGTTTCCTTTCTTGTTTTTCCTTTTTTGTTTTTTGTTTGTTACACTACATAATAGCGTACATAAATCAGATAAGGTGTGTTGTGTAAATATCTTTAAAGTGAACAAAAAAAAAACCAACACAAGATTTACATATAAATATAAAATTTTATGAAAAACTTTTAAAATTATATGGCGCGTAAAAACCGGCACGCGTTTTAACAACGGTTCGATGATTTAACAACACAACTATGTAAAGCAACGGCAAAAACAGCGGCAACAACAATTATGACTTAGGTTTTATGCAAAAGAGGCGGAGAAAAATTTTATTGGAAAAAAATATAAACAAAAAAAAGAAACGTTAAATTTGAAAAACGTTTTTATGCGATTTATACTAAAACTAGAAAGAAATGCTTACGTCGCTTTAAAAAAAAAAAATCAAACCGAAATTTACTAAAATAAACAGTCAAGCGAAAGCGTATGAAATCACGTATGCCTGCGCATAATAAATGAAATAAACAATGTTCATATAAAAGCGAAAAGAAATTCAACCACACGCCACGAATAGCAACTGGCAACTGAGTGTCATCAACTCAAACCAAATGCTGGAGTGTTTGTATGCACACATAAAAGAGCACACACGCTTGAGTAATATTCATATATAAATACTTTCAAGTAAGCAAAAGCATTAACCAACAAACCAAACAGAAACTTATCCAACTCATCATCTACCCCCAGTCATGAATGGAATGATAACCGGCCAACAATACCAACAATAACAACAAATCTTGTAATGAAAACTTTCACATTTTAATATCACACACAACGTATATGCGTTTACGTGTATGTGTGTGTATATATATATATATATATATAATATATATATTTCATTGTATAAAAATGAAACGAATGCACGCAAGAGAAGAGAAATTTTACAATAAACGTAAGTAAGTAAGTGGGAGCTTTAGTACCATGGGTATGCCTTTTAGGCGAATTTTCCAAGCAAAACAAAGAATTGACAATAATTGTTAAAGCAAAGCAAGTAATAAAAGAAACGTGCTTTCGTGTTTGTTCCAACATTTTTAGACGATGTTTTTCTTGTTTATCTATGATAACGAAAAACATAGCACAGAGAAAAATTATTTAACGCGAGAGTATCGCTATGCCGTTTATTTGAGTTTCGAGCAACAGGTGGTTTCTCTGTGTAAACTTAAATGAATACTAAGAGAAAACATAATGATGAACTTAATGATGACAGTAAATCTCGTTTATGATTTTTCTATATTCAATATGTGCTTCGAGTACCTATCTTAAAACATAAACTTTTTAATAATAAACTTGCTTTGGTCACTGGAATAAAATTAAAATTATTAATTTACGGACAATCACCTTAGATTAGAGTAACATTTCGCTATTGAGCGGACCTAATGGCTATCTAAACTTAATACAAAGAAGAATAACAAAAATATCTTAAGATTTCATGATAATTAATTGGAAGGAAACATAGAAACTCTATTCAGTCCTCTACTACTGAAATTAAACTAGTTTTCGGATGCGTTCACTTACTTATGTATTTGATCGTAAAGACTTTACGTAACAGAAGTCACTGTTAATATTTAATGTATATGGCTACTGCTGGAGAAAAATGTAGGATTTTTTAAAAATATTGATATTTATGTAACTGGTGAGTATTTGAGGGAAAAGATTCAATTTTTAACAAAAAAAAGGGCAATCTTTTGTTAATCATTTTTACGTTAACTTACCTAAAACATCTTCCGCCTTAATCTGTAGAATATTATTTTAACGATATTGTAAAAAGTTCAAACGAAAGGAATGAAAATATATGCAGATAAGCTGCGTGTCGTGCCGCTAAATCGTGTTTAATTTAATGTTTAGTTATAATAAAATTTTTATTATTTTTTTCATTAGCACGCGATTCGAGAACAATAAAATTATTCTTCCAATTTTAAATATTTTTCCCCATTTTCTTTATTTAAATTATATGCTGGAAAGTCTCACTTATATAATGTAGCGAAACCGTTCGTGTTATGTTTTAACTGCATCGAAATGACAAAAAAAAAAGGAAGAAATATATAATTCTATGGTTACATTCATAATCAGCTCCAAAAATATCAATCTAAACTTTTTTTGTGGTGACGCCTAGAAGTATGTTTCACAGCACCCATATAGAATATATATTCTTGATTAGTATCCGTCTGAAATTCAGTGGGCTCAAAAGTATCTGGTTTGTCTTTTATTGAAACTTGCCGAAAATCTGATCTACATTCCTCTAAACTTCTTCCCAACAACTTCACTTTTTTCAGAAGAGATAAATTAGATCGGACTAGTGGTGGTGTTTTAATCGCCATTGCAGCTGTTTTTTCCTTCTACTTATTTGAATTTCAAACTCATTTTTTGCTAATTGCGAGTGATAATAAAAACATATTTTCAATTAATTGTTGTATTCTACATCAAACGCGAATGTTTCTATTTATATGAAACAAGCTGTTCTTATTCACGATATCATTGAAGCTTCACTGATATCACTGATGGTATCATAGTCTTAGCAGATTTTTTTCTGATAGAGCAAACGTGTTTATCAATGAAATATTTGATTTGAATCTTCTTCAATATAATCATAATTCTGTTTGTAATGGAAGTTTCTAATTTTATTTAATTTTAGTTCTACAAATTTCCTGAAATGTTTGTAAATCTCTGTTCACCTTTTAGTTTATCATCAATAAGACTTCCTACAGGTGTGATCTTGATTCAATAGAATTCGTTCAAAAGTAATTCTTGGTCTTCGCCCATAGCAATTTCGGTTACAATTCGTTACTCTCTTGGCCATTTTATAATAATAGATTAATATCTTTAGCTTTATCTTTACTAGCGAAGCGTATATTTATTCCAATTGCTACGACGTTCTAGTATAACTTCCAAGGGAAGAAAACTTCGTAAAATTTTTTATTTGTTTAAAAATTTCTTAAGGTCTTTCTTACATACTTTGTGTCTTCGAAGTCCCTATTTAGATAGAAACGAATAATTATTGTACAACCAAAGCTAACTAAAAAGTCTTAGCTTTTTACTCTCGTCGTTAAGTCACTGCCCTCGAACGTATCAACGTATGAACGCGTGTGCACGTGCAATGTAATCGATTTACTCGACCAACCTCCCATCATATCTAGTGTTGTTACCATTGAATTGGTTGAATGTGAAGACAAGGAGAATATGAACATATATTCACATAAGTTTGTGCGTAAACTTGTGTGCAAAATTTACACCTAGTAATTTTTCATTTTCCATACAGTTTCTGAGGCAATCAATTGAAAGCATTGAATTTTATCCTTCCTTTCAGTAAACAATAATAAAAAAAAAAAAAAAAGAACAACAACAACAAAAAAACAACGATATTCGTTGTTAACGGCAAATGATGCTATCGTTTGACGATAATGCAAAGAAATCTACTAATTTGGTCATTCGCTTCGTAACATTACAGAGACCATAAAAAAACTAGCATTTAACATCGGACCCCATTGGTGTAACACCTATCGCTAGTTTCTGTGTAGAGATATTTCGAATGTAAAGATATTTCGCATAAATAATAACAGTAATTACGATATCGTATATACAACATTTCCTAAAGAGAGAGACAGAGAGAGAGAGAGAGAGAGAGAGAGAGAGAGAGAGAGAGAGAAAGAGAGCGAGAGATAAAAAACTTGTCTAGAAAAACATTTCCGATACGATCAACGAGATTTAAGCTGAAATTTTTTGTACAACTTATACAATACACATAGTTCATCTTCCGAACCGATGGATTCAGTTCAGACCTAGCTTCTTCACTTGCCATAGATGGATTTTCATAATAAAAATTTGAAAACAATTTTAAACGCCTAAATAAATTTTCAAAATCGTAAATCGAAACCTAAATCATTGATAGATCCGTGACCCAATTTGATTGATATTTTAACTCAATTTGGCGAAAGGAATCAGGAAAAAAAATCGGGTTTAACATTTTTCTTTGTAAACTCATTAAAACTCTGCTTCAAACAGATCGACAGATAGGCGGATATGATTAAATTAGTTTTGTTATATATTCAGGTTAATCGAAGCTCAATAGAGCTTAATCCGTTAAAAACATTTGACAAACAGACCATGTCCCCCTCTGCTCTGTACGTACGCTACTTGGACGGTAAATAGGTGTACGACAGATTCTTTTCTAAGCGAAAGTAGTGAAGTTATAAAATCATTTCGCATTGATGGTGGCTTGAAATTTGTGATATTTACATCATTACATACGTGAAATGATTTCGAGAAACAAAAGTAAATAATATCGAAGAAAGATGATTGTACTCATAGGACATGAGCATAAAGTGTTCATAGGACATGAGCATAAAGTGCTTATATATACAAATATACATATACATATACATACATATACATACATATATAAACATATCCATATACATACATATATATATACACAAACACACACACGCATTTATATGCTTTATTTTGTTACTAAAAAAAAAAAAAGTTTTGTTTCAAACAAGGAAAAAAAAAAGGAACATATAAAAAGGAAGAAAAATATACTTGAACCTGATGATAATTTAGACCACACCACCGCTAAGGCAGCACTAAATCACTTACCTTAACGCTGGGATTGGTGTCGTTGTCATCGTCATCAACGGTAGCGGCAAAAACATTGACTTTACGTTGAAATTGAGGCTTCAAAGCTGATGCCCGTGGCACTATCAAAGACGATTCTTCATGATAATGGCGAGGTGTGTTAGCTGAGAGAACCGGAATACTACTACAACTAGCAGCGGCAGCACCACCAACACTAATTGAACCGGTTGTCTGATGTTGATGATGCTGATGATGGTGATTTGAATATTGCGCATTTTTTACACGGCTGTTATGTTCGCATTGACAGCATGACTTGTTATTCGGGGTGTTGGCGGTATTGGCTGCTGCTGCTGCGGCCGCTGTTGCTGCTGTTGTGCAACGACCACATGAAAATCTTTTGCCATCAATGATGGCAGCTGGTTGTGGTGGCGGTGGTGGTATATCAAAAGGTGTAAGAAATTTTTTCTCTTTTAAGCCATTACAGGCATTTGTTAGGTCGACACCTACACCGAGAGCACCAATGGTAACACCATCCTCATCTTTACCAATCTTAGCACAATTACCACCTCCGGCATCCAGACGTCTATTGGAATGGCTTGAATCATTGTTGTATATTTGTTGTTGTTGTTGTTGTTGATGTTGATGTTGATGTTGATGTTGATGCCGTTGCTGATGGTAATCATCAATCTCATCATCATTTCTAGTGTTTAGGTTGATGTTATGTGGCAACCAAAAGGTGCCAATGTTTTGATATTGTTGTTGTTGCTTTTGTGGGTACTCCTGCATGACTATTTGCTGTTGTTGTTTGTTTTTATTTACATTCCATTCCGTTTGTGCCAGATGTTGTTGATGATAATGTTGTTGCTGTTGTTGTTGTTGTAGTTGTTGTTTTTTATAATGATGTAAATGCTGATGTGTGGTCGGATAATACTGTATAGAAAGTTAATAAAAATATATTCAACGACACAATCACATCCCCAGGCAAGGCAGCATTTCCCGTTTGAAATAGGAAAGAAATAAGATTTTGTTTTTCTTTGATTTGATTCGCTTTTTTATAATAATAATAATAATAATAATAATAATAATAATAACAATAATAATAATAATAATTATTATTATTATTATTATAAAGCATCATAAATAGACTCGAGTGTGTGAGTAAAGTACTAAAGAGTACTTAAGCATATTGAGTTTACTTGATTGTAGAAAATGAAACAGAAAATTTATATGAAAAATGAAAGAAAAACAGAAAAAAAAATTAAAATAAATTCAATTTGTTCATGTAATAATAGAAAATTTAAGAAAGGATTGATTTGATGGTTTTTAATCAAGTATTTAAAAGTTTTTCAAAGAGAAAAAGATTTTTGTGATTCCCAGTGCATATGTGATTGAGATAAAAAAAAGAGTAATACCTGCCGATCTCAAGTGAAATTTGGAAATGGCCAATAATTCGTGCCTAACTGCATGATAGATATAAATATGAATCTGAATTAATTTATAACAGAGACATTGATATTTATTAATTTTTTCAAAGAATATTTATGAAAGCTGTGTGTTGTGTACGATATAAAAATTAATCTTAACATACCTATCATTTATAGAAAAGTCTGCAATTTTCGCAGTTCATCTGACTTGAGTTTTTGGGTAACCGAAGCAAATATAATTTTCTAAAGAGTAAAGAGTAAAGTGACGATTTTTTCCGGTTTTGTTTTTTTTTATTTTCAACTAAAATTTGTCTAATGACTGCCTTTCAATTTTTCGAATAATTTGCTAAATAGTGTGTATAAGGTTGAGTTCATGTGTCCTAGAAAGTTGATAAACTAATTGAAAGTCTTTCTAATAGAAATTCTAATATTTTAAAAGAAAAGTTTCACTCTCTAACAATTTCAGCCTCTTTCTCTATCCTTTTTTCAGTAGCAGTGTGTTTACACTCATTTGTCTGCTTTATATAAGTTGGAGCGGGGATTTTATATATATATATATACATATATATATATATAAAGGCACGCGTATGTTTATATGAAAGTGTATACATATGTTAAACATACGCTTATACGTGTGCAGATGAGGAATTACTAGGTTTTCATTTAAATTTTCTTGGTTTGTTGCCAACTAGGGTAACGATTTTCTTCAGTTTTTTTTCCTGAGTTCAGTTTAGCTTTCAGTTGTTCGCTCATCTTATGGTTGTTATCTAAATCGCATATTTTCGACTTTACAAGCACAAGTGAAGAACGACTACTGTGTAGGCATGCATATTATATCTTACGTGTATGGGTTGGTTTTGCTAAACTAACTGTCTTGTTCTTTTCCCTTTTCCCTTTTTAATTTTTTTTTTTTTTTTATACCCACCATCGAAGTATGTGGAGATATGTTTATTTTATTAAAATATTTGCAACATCACAAAGAATGCTCGAGGTGCTTATATATATATATATATATATATATATACATAAAATTAGGAATGAATGGATCTAGACATGTTCGCCTGCTGGTCTGTCCATTTGAGTTCAATTTGGATTATGTAAAAGTTGAGGATATCGACCGCAAATTTGAATTAGAATTATATGAAATTCTTGCATTCATAGGCTGGTATTGAAATGAACCAAATTAGTCAAAGGATCCGCCTACAATAGAACATAAACTGAGATTATTTATTTACTATGTATAAAGTAATAGAGGTAGAAGGATAAAAACTTCCAACGATATTTTACGGATAATGTTACAGTTCCTTTATAAACACAAAACAAATTTGTTACGCCCATTTAATATTATAAAGCATCGAAATTTAATTTTTCTAATTTTTTTTTTTAGCGTTTCTTAAGATAACCTTTAGTAGGTATAAAAGATTCGCCTCGAGATGAATATAATTTTCTTACTCCTTCTTCATTTTTTGTCACCATTTTGAAGGCAATGCATCTAATAACTATGATCTTTCTTATTTGATGACGTAGCTGGTATGTATTAAAAAAAAAAAAAAAAATTAAATAAATAAAAGTACTTCTTATTTAGATCAGAAAATTTTATTACCACAAAACAATCACAGACTAAACCGTTAAATTAAGCAAGCGAAAGAAGAAAAGAAAACTCGTTTTTAAAAGCGACAAAAGTGAGGATAATATTTTTTTAATAATCTTTCTCTACAATTTCCTTGATTATTAAACGAGGAGAGAAGGAATTTAATTGATTGAAGGATTATCAAAATACTGACCAATTGATATATTTAGATTGAAAAAAATTATTTCGCAAATATATTAAAGACGAACAATGGAAATTAAAAATTTCATCCTAAAGCGAGTAAATCTGGAGCATAATCTGGTTTTTCAATAAAAAAAAATTTTTTTTTTTTTTTTGGTTGTTATCGCCATTATTGACCTGTCGTTTTCATTATCACAAGCAGACCAGCTGTGAACGGTAATTGTAGCGATCAGATATTAGGTCAACAAAATATTGCAAAAAATTACTCTCTTTATAAAAATTTATAATTTCATTTTATCGTTTTAATCTTATGTTTTTTATCCGTTCATTATATGTGTGTATGTAAAGAGTTAAGTTGGAATTAATGCAAAAAAACAAACAAAAAAAAAACTCAATTATTGAAAAGCCAAATTCTATTAATATTAAATTCATTGAAGCCATAACGCTCTCATATATATAATTTAATAAAGTTAAGAGTGTATGAGTGTGCAAACGCAAATAAGAAAATAAAGGTTTAGATGGAAAAAAAAAAAAAAAAAAAAGACAAAAAGACTGCTCAACTGTGAGATTATTTTGAAATATAAATATAAAATAACTCCGCAATGAAGTAACATTAGATGGTAGCTCGCGCATTTGCATCACACATACGTACTGTTAGGCAAATATTGAAACCTGAATTTTTCTTCTTTTTTTCTTCTTCTTCTTCTCCTCTTTGTAACAAGAAAATACACAGTAATGTGACTTGATAACGAAGTTTCATTACATTTTGAATATAGAAACCAAAAATTTAGATTGTTGAGACATTTCGTTCATTTGTTTGTTTTGTTTTTTTATTTCATTACTGAAAAGGGTAGAAATCATGACAAGCTTATATACCGTAATAATATATGTAGTTTTGACAAAATTAAATTCGAATGTAGTAAGCACAATTTAATGGAAGATTTCAATATTTTATGTCTTTCAAGTTAGTTGTATATACATCAGTAAGTAAATAATATTTGGCTTAAAGAATACTTTAACTTTTATAATTTATACTGAGAAATAGTTCTGAGATGCAAAACCTAACAAGTCGGCATTCTTTTAGTGGTAGATATAAACAAAAAAAAAGAAAAAACAAAAACAAAAACAAAACCAAAAAAACCGATTAAATATCATAAAAATTTAAGTCATGAAAGTAAAGGAAAAAAAATCTACAGCACAATCTGCAGGTTACGCTATAAAAATTTCATTTTATATAACATTGGGTGTGACCACCTTTGTCATATATAAATTATCCTTATTTTCCTTTTACACACATTGTAGAGTTTTAATTTGACTCATCTCTGTAAAATAAAGAAATAACACCCTTTGCACAAAAATGGTTAATAAATCCTTTTGCAATTCATAAACAATCGTGATTTTATTGCAAAATATATTTTAATATTAAGTAATAAGAAAGCAGACAAGCAATTTAAGAATGAATTCATTAAAAAAGAAAATTTTTTTTTTGGTAAAATATAAATATTGAGTCTATGCATAATAATAATAATATCTGCAAATAATTTATTGATCAATATTGAGAATGTCATCAATTTTTGGATAGTCATCAAATACTGATTGAAATCAATCAAAAAGTATTGATCTAAACGAATTCAATTATGATCGATACCGTTTGGAGATAGAAGTACATTTGGGGAATTCTGAAAATCTTCGCTATGAAAGTTCACACAAACTATGATTTTCATTTAGTATACCAAATTCGGTATATTGAAGAACTACAACAACAAAAAGAAAACATTTTTTTTCAACAACTTCCTTTGCTTAGTCTCGCCTCAACTATTTTATGAAAAAATTCTTTTTTTCCACATAAAAAGTGGAAACTCTTGCCTAAACGTTATTAATATTTTTGTTTAAATAGAAATTTGAATTACGCGACAATTTTCTTTTTTTTTTTTTATTTCTAGTCCTGATATTAGACATGACGCGAATATGTTTTAGAATTTATTGATATTTTTTCTTTTAAAATTTAATATATTTTGGTGCAAAATAGAATAGTAGGATGAAATTCTTATGCTCATTTCTTCTTCTTTGTTTTAACTTAACGTTTATTCTCAATCTGTTCATCTATCAGTTCGTCATTAAAACTAAGCGTTTACTTTAATATCTTTTACTGATGTGACGTGTTTATCATCATCACCCTCAACCATTTAACGAGCCAAGCAATACAATGCACATACACACACACACACACACAAGCCCACATAGACAAAGAGGTTTCGTTTAGTTTTTAGCTTAATTCAATTTCGAATACTAAATTGTTGTTGTTGTTGTTATTATTGTTGTTGTTGGTATTGTCGCTTTGATTCTCTATTATTGGATTTGTTTTTTCTTTAAAAATATTTTCATTGGATTTTTTTAAGTGCAATTTTCTCATTCAAATTTTTTATACGATTTTCGTTTCTTTTCTTTGTTTTTTTTTTTGGTCTTTTCCTCAACTGGCTTTTTTTGTTTCTTGTTTTGTTTTTCGTAAATATTTTCTTTATTCTCTTTTCCATAGAAATCCATTCAAATATTTCTAAATACATATTCTCGTAACACTTTCCTAATATGTTTGGTTCTGTTTGAATTGCATATTGTTGTTGTTAGTGTTGTCATTACTATATCTAATAGTGTTGTTGCTATTGCTTACTGTTTAGTATTTTACATTTTGCTTGAAGCATAAAATGATGCCAATCAATTCTACGTTCGATTTAGTTTAGTTCACAATTTCTTTTTTCATCATTTCACTTAATAGGAATTCTTTTTTTTTTCTCTCAAAAAGTTAAAATGTATATGTATGTATGTTTGCATGTTCTGTGGGTAAAGAGATTATATGAGATTTATTTAAATTGTCCCAGCCCGAAAATATGCTTTAAGTATTTATTTTCATCTTAAGAATTTACAAATAAATCGAAATGCAAAACTCTTTTGCTAAAAAAAAAAAAATTTTGTTTTTAATTGATCGTACGGAATTTTAATCCTAACATTGTGTTTGTGTGATTGTGTCGTAGATAGTATTCATGTGTTTGTTGTTGTTTACATTCGTTTCGATCTAACTAAATTGAAGTTGTAGAGTATTTATGAAAAGATATTTCTTTGGAAAAAAGTCAATAAGAAAATAATTATTTTCAATTTGACTGAATTTCTTTTAATAAATCTTAAGATCGTTAACTTTTAAAATTATAATTCAAGATCAAAAAAATTACTCTCTGATATTGACTATAGGCAAGAGAAGTTCTGAATCCACTTAATTGATGTGTCCGAGAATTTTAACCTTGTCTTACGTTGGACTTTCTTACTTTCATTTTCTAGTAATATAGTTGACCAATATGATCGGTCGAGAAAAGAGTATGATCATGACTATGTTGGGTTCAGATCATTGTGTGATGCATTATTTTGATTGAAAGACCCTTACACTTTTTACACAACCTTTAAATTTCAAAAATTCCCGCCAAGCGGCAATGAGACACGAGGAGATTTACTATAATCACAATCACATCGTGCAAATGTGTCGAATGGCAGTTCGATTGAAGAAGATCTTTACTGTTACGAATACGTCAGGTTTTTTCTTGCAAGAGTACTAGAATTTTTAGGCACGCTTCAGATACCCAAAACTTAAATTGAACTACCGTTGCTTATTTCCTTTTAATAATGGATTAGTCTCCAATTCAACTTATGCGAGTATTTGTTTGACACTTTCTTCTATCAGATTCTAGACTACTTCTAGTTACATACAATCTGCTGAAACTTATCGTTAAGATAAATTTCGCGAAGTAATCTACGTATCTTATACTGGCGGAGAACACATATGTAAGCTTCATTAGTTCAAACTAGAAGACTTCATAAATGTAATTCGGTCAATTGGTCGAACGTCCCTTTCATAAATCTTTATAAGATTTTCATTTTATTGATAAAGCAATCTATCTGCTAATTAAACTCAAGCTAGATAAGTATTTAAGGATTTAACAGCACCATTCTTCGCATTAAGTAGCAAAGGTGAAGCTTTCCACAAATGACAAGAATTTGTCTCGTAAAGTAATATCTTTAATTGAGAATAATTTTACGCTTTATACACAGAAACCGACTAATGTTTTTATGGAGTTATGTTGACAAATGACCATCTAAATTTATTGTACGACGTCTACATGCGTTCATTTCCATCGCCATATACCGTTAAAGACTTCTGTTGTAAAAAGAGTTTGAAATAATTTTTTCTGGCGATTACTTTCTATGTAATCACGATTGTATTATGTATACATAAAAAAGTCGATCTCATTTTACGTGCTGTTTTTAATATTTCTTAAATTAGATCTGGATCACTGGACTGTGAAATTGATATACCGTCCACTTTATTTACGACATAACAACAACTTTATTACTAGAGAGCAACCAGAGCTTGTTTTTAACAACACTTCTTTTCAAACGCGCAATTCTTCGCTTCAAGTTCTCTCTTCGAATATCGCGATTAAATTCTTCACGCTTAAGGGTTCACCTTTGCTTGTAAAACTTCAAATTAGCTGAGGATTACTATTTATTGCGCTCATGCTTTCATGCTTTCGTTAATCCTCTTACCGGCTGGATTTCTCAGTTCGTTTTTGTTAAATTTTTCGTTAATTAAAAATTGTAAATGTCTTTACCTATGATGCCGGCTGATAACGCCTAGAAAATCTTTATTTAATTTTATTATTTTCCCAACAATCGGGGAAATATTTTTTTTAATAAAGTTAAAGAGTTTCGATACCGATTTATTTGATCAAATATATGATTTTCCTAACAGTATATATATATATGTATATATATATAGATGTAGTCGTAAACTTTTTAGGAGCTTTCCAAGTGCCTTTCTCTATGATGTTTTATAACATTTTTCCCAAACATAATATAAATCCTGTGCTAAGTGTGAAAGTATAATATTCATGTAGAGATAACATAACATAAACAACTCTTCATTGTTACGTGAAAGAAAGAAGCAAAAGAAAAATATTTTTTTTTTTTTTTTTTTTTTTTTTTTTTTTTTTTTTTTATAAATAAAAGCAACAAGAGAGGAAAATAATTCCTATTGTTGTCATAGTATCTAAAGGTTTATATACGAGTTTGTAGGATTGTCTCGTATCAGTGTTAATGTTCTTGTGTTTCTGTACTCTCTAAACAGGTGTTTACTCAAATGAACAAAACCATTAACGCATCACCAGGCCTTGAGTAGGTGTCGTTTATAGAAAAAAAAAAAAAAAACAAGAAAAGAAACTAAAAAACTAAAAAACTAGAAAACCTCGTAAAAGTAAATACTATCAGTTCAGTATATGGGTAAAGATAAAACAATAACAACAACAACAACAGAACTAACGAGCACAAAATGAGCATTTGAATAAGTGTAAGAAGAGCGAGCAAACAAGGGCGCGTATACGACATGATTTCCCAAATGTATGCAATACTAGAGCAATTAAAAAAGCAATTTATTCACAAAATTAACGCTGATGAGCGTATAATGACAATTGAAACGTATTTATGATTACATTAACAATAAATGTTTGGGAATCCCTAAGGTAGACTTCTGAAATTGTGTACGCACATGAATACATTCATTAGTTGGTTAGGTTATAATATTTATTAGATGTGTAATGGGATGATAACTGCATTTTTTTTTACTAGTTTATTATATGAAATAAAAAAAAAAATTAAAAATAATATCCTTTTGTTTTAAAATATAATTTTAAGTATTCGATAATTGAAAAATTTCCTGAATTTTTTAAAACCATACTTTTGCAGTCTCATTAACTTTGGTAAATCTAACCCGATCAAGAGCTATATATCACAGCATGTTTAAAAAGTGACACAGTCCATAGATATTTTTAAAAAGTACTTTGCAAACTTGTGCAAAAGTTCATAATGAAGATGCTTTATTAAAACAAGCAGCAAATAATTCGTTTATTTTTTCTCTGGAAATGTCGAAATCAGAGATGCACCAAATTTCACACACACACACACACATACACAGTCGACACATTTTGAACATACGAAAAAGCTTGCAGTTGAAGTTGGACGAGGCTACACACACAAACGTTAATGAAGCTCCGATTGATGTTTCACATGATAATGATTTGCATTTGATGTATTTGGAAAGGAATCCTGTTTCGTAAGCTACTCAATTGTAACCTGATAATTGATCGTTAGATCATTTGATCGACAAGTTGACAAGTTTACTCGACATATTTGAAAATAAATAAAATCATAATCAACTTTTAATGCCTCGCATGTTTAAGTGATGGTAAAGCAAACTACGAGTATTTCGGTAAAGAATTATAAAATTATGCTGCTCTGTATTTGCTTAATTAAAACAATCACAAATTGTCCAATCAAAAACGTAAAACGTAAATACAAAGCTTTGATTTTTTGATTGTTATGACACGTTGTGGTAAAATTACTTTATCGTTACAAATGTTTAACTTATCATATTATATTGAACAACTATTTTTGCGATAACGAATTAGATTTATTATTATTATTTTTGATTAATTTTTTCCTAATTTTTACTTCAAGAGCTAACGTCACTGTAAAAGCTTAAAAACCACGTATTTTTGATAATTTATTTGGGATGGAAGGATAGTGTTAGTAGAGCAATAATGTTAGAGTAGATTAATAAAAATTTATTTAAGTATTAAAACAAAAAGAAGAATTAATTTTGGAAAACTATTAAAAGAATTGTTAAATCGCAATCAGCCGCCTGAGGCATTTGCGACCCGTTAATATTGAAAAAAAAAAAAAAAAATTTTAAATAAATACCTAAACCTACGATTTTTTTTTAAAAATATCAATTTCGACAACAACAAAAAATCCGAATGTAAAACAACTTATCGCGCATACCGCGATAAAAATTGTTATTTTAAAGATGTCGTAAAAAATTCGTATGAAAAGGAAGAAAATTGTTGTGAATTGTTGCCTACGCCTCTTGAGCCCCATTTCTCGACAATTTCTTGCTTAGAAAGCTCCCAACTTTGTTACATCTATCAAACACAGAATCGTTCGTTTTACACTTCACGTGAAACAATTAGGAAAAGAATATCTATAGATCTATAGCTGAATTCTTAATTAATTTCAAAACCTTTAACATAAACTTTTTTTATTTTATATTTATTTTTATCTTTTTAATAAACAGCTCAATGTAGCTACACTAATGTACTTTTGTTTGGAAACACTTTTAAATGAACATAAAATTTTTCTAAAGATATCAGTTAATGTATTATGTATTATGTAATATTAGAGAGATTAGCAATCAACACATAAGACATTACGCTAAAACCTTCCTAACCTTCATTTGATATTCGTTGTCCCTGTTTATGGTTTATGATTTTTTTTCACGATTTGATCCCTTTTAAATATCAAATTATGTGCGAGAGCTTCTAAATATTTTGTTAAATTTGAAGTCGATATTCAGATGACTGTCAACAACAAATGTTCATACAAAAAGGCAAACACACAGACGAACCAATATGTCTTGATCGATTTAAAATTTGACATTGATCCAGAGAATATGCATATTTCATAAGGTTTCTGAAGCTTCTTGCTAAATGTCAACAAATTAGCACCTTCTTCCTTTGATGGTCGGTATAATAACAGATTGAAACATTCAAAAGCAAAAACGTTTTCAACTTGCAGACCAACAGGCAGACAGACAGACCGATAGATAAAGAAACCAACAATGTGAAATTGAGTTCATTTAAGTTGAACCAGAATATATGTTTAATATATATATATATATATATATATTTTCTTCGTTTTTAAAATCTAATTAAACTTTCAATCTATTACAGAATTCGATGAATACTTTCCTCAAAGGTTGGCATAAATTTTAGCTTTCATTTTATGTGTTCTATGCTGTAGACATTTGAAACTTACGAAAACACTTTGATAGACGTCGATTAAGCAGGCAGACATAATATAATTTTTTCGTTTATTATATAAAGGAATACACACTAACAACGACCAATTATTGACCGATGGAATCGCAAATTGAATCAAAAATTTTACATCTACTAAAAATATATATTTATACTTTAATAATTTTTTAGAGATTTTTTCTTCACAATATTAGGAAAAATTTTTATACGCCGATCTGTAATAATAAAAAGATTAAATTCAAATGACAAAAGTATCTAAAATTCATTCTCTAAGAGAATATACGTAATTTTTCCCTTTTACTGCATTTTATTTATTGTATTTTTTTGCAGCTAAGATGAAATTAAGTTATTTTATAAGATTTTTGTGTCCTTTTGTATTTTTCCTTTTCTTGTTTTCCGAGGTCATAGAAATCTAATAAAAAAAAAAATTATGTTGAAAATATTTTTCTCTTTTCATCTTTTTCAATTTCTTACTTTAATTAACGCATTTAAGGCGATGGTCATGTTCAGATTGTCAGTATCAAGGTCATTGATAGAAAAACGAAAACGAGATACGTTTCCATTCAAATGAGTCCCCAAAGGTCAGTTCTGTTAATGCAGCATTTGTTACCAAAGCCAAAATACAAAAAAAAGACCATATTTCTTTATATATAACTTTATATACATAATACATAGAAATACGTACATAAGTGTGTGTGTTTTACGTACATATACATATGTACGATATATACTTATATATATATATATATATATATATATATATATATATTTATATATATATATAGTTATATACATAGAGTCTGTACATAGATATAAGCTTGTCCTCATATACTGTCAGTTGCATGCAGTAAGCGCAAAACATCTGTTACATTTTTTGATTTTATAACCAACTGAAAGTGTATCACATTTCATTTATATGAAATTTTATTTCTTTCCTTTTTCTGTCATAAAAATGAAGTAATATATATATGTATATATATATGGTTACGTACATTATTCACTTATTATTATGTCAATAGAACGATGATGACAATGATGATAAGTTATTGTAATAAAACAAATGAGAACGCTGTAATCGTCTTAAGGCGAATTCTAAGTACCCATCCCCACCAATACAATCGATTAAAATTTCATTTTCTGTGTAGAAATATTTACTTTTATATATAGTGGTTGTATTAATCTGATCTAAGTCAATTTACATAGGGATTTCTGTACCTCTGAAACATGATTACTGTTATCTGCAAGAAGTAATTTTCGCTAATAAAATACTTGGGAGTTATTAATTTAATATTTTACATTAATTGCTTAAAATGAATATATCTAAATCGTCTTAAAGCCTTCGTCCGTTTGAAAATATAATATATAAATAATCTTCATGTATTACAAACTGGATTTCAGGATTAGTATATGCTCAACAGTAAGTTCTTGCACTTGAAAGTTAAAAATAACACAACAATTTCATGATAATGTTAAGAGTCTATCAATAAATCTGTAAAGAATATCACAAAAATTTCAAAAGTGAAAGTTAACAAAACTCTTGCAAATGTGGCGGAAGTGTAAGCTATAAGAAAAGTAAGGTTATGTACGATAATTGCGTTTGTTTAAATGTCAAGAAAAGCGGATAGAAAGGCGGATAGAAAAGCGGATGGAAAATATTTATAACACACATCTGATGATGTTCCTTCTACAGAAGGATGCGTAGATTTAACTTTAAAGAAACATATATATACGTTACATTTTCGCAGCCTTTAACATTTAGTTCTCCTTAAGAAGTTAAAAATTTCTCCTAACAGTTGTAGCCTTTTTTATGGTTTCGTTTCAATTTGTTTTTGTGTTTCAAGTAAAATTAAAATTTATTTTATTATTTTTATTTATCATAAGATTTAAGATTTAAGAAAAATTTCTGGAATGTTATTCAAATTTTTTGAAACTCAACAACTTTTTATATATATTAAAATTTTTTTGTGCAAAATTACCGGTAACACAAGGAAAACTTTATAATAACTTGCGTGATGATGCGTTTAAATGATTATTTATTAATTTAAACAAATTTATGAAAAATTGTCTAATTTTTTTTTATTTTATTAAGAGCGAATTTTTTAAAAGATTCTAATAAATATATCGATAAAATGTTATATAAATGTCATCATTCTAGATATTATCAAACCAAATTTCGCAAATTTTTCTTATTCATAATATTTATAGTCCTGCGTAAGCGGTTCGTATTTATTTGTAAAGTACGTTTTAATTGTAAGTTTTATATCCCAATATTTACAAAAACTCTGGCTATTGGCAAGAAAATGGTAATCCAACACAGTTACCCAGTTATCCCTTTCATTCAATGATCAGTAATAAAAATCAATCATTAAATAAAAATTTATTTTATTTTATTTACGTAAGTTAAGTAAATAATGAAAAAATACTTATACGCTTGATTTCGATTGATTTATTTTAAGAAAGAAAACATTAGCCAAAATAAAAGCGACTTGAGTTCGGTTTAGGGCGTCCGTTTGATCAGCCGTTACTTGTTTATTTTGATTTTTTTTCTTTTTCCGGTTGAAATTATTTTGAAATAAAGCAAAATAGGTTGAATTGAAAATTCAACGTAAGCGTAACATGCTATCGGAATATAAATCTTTTAGTCTTTTTGTCACTTATACATATAAAATCATGAGAATATTTTAACATCCGTTCTCTGCACTTTCCATTCGTTTTTGATACAATAGTCGTATACGGTGATGCACATTAAATGAAACCTGAAATTTTCGCTAAAATTTTCAAAAAAAAATATTCATTATAATCCGTGATACAAAGTTGAATTGCATTATCATGCGGAATTACGTGTAGACGCTATACATAGCTGAAGACTATGAAAATATTTTAATATAATAGTTTAAGGAAAGAACATTGAGAGACTTTGCTTATATTTTTTTTTTTTTTTTTTTTTTTTTTTATTAATTAAAATTGTTTTTTTTCCAAAACGCAGTTTGTTTAAGTATCAAAAGCGAATTTTAATTTTTGCTACAATTGAAGAACTATAAAGTTATCTTTGTAAAGATTATAGAGTGAAATATCACTGCTGAAATGTATGTGTGTCAGATGTATAAGACGTAATCTGATTACTGCTGCTCGATATATGACATAAAACATTATCTATAGTAACAAAAATCTCTCAATACCTTTAACCCAAACCAATATTTATATCTCAAATGTATGAAAGGAGAGAGACCTTGAATTCAGTTTTAATATAATAATGAAAAGAAATTTCATATATCATCTCTGAGTGATTGTTTCCAAATTGTTTTTATATTTACATAGATTTTTTTCGAAATTAAAGAGATTTTAATTACGTGAACGTGTTTCTAATAATAATTAGAATTGACCACTAAATTTATTCTATTTATTTAAATTATTTTCTACCTAAGATTTAATGTAAAACTTTATTTTATATTAAAAACTTTACATATAGATCGATACAGTTTTAAAATTATACACGATTTTGTTTTTATGTAAAGTATTGGTTATCGATCTCAAAATTCGATAACAATTCGCAAAACGAAAGCTAAATATTAGGAAAGTTAGATCTTAATTCTAAAGTGATTAATTTAAATATAATGTCATGTTACTCATCAAATATATTGCACACTTACTTATGTAATATTCAAGCATACATATATAATAAAAAAGACTTAATTAAGATTTATCTAATATTTACATTTTCTTTTCAATTAATTTTCCCTACATTTTGTGTGTAGAAAGTATATATATATGTATACATGTGTGCATTATGTAAAAAAATTTAAAAAAAAAAATTCTTTTAAAACTAAATATTAAGCAACTTAAAAGCAAACTTGTTTTGTAAGAGATAAAAAAAAAGTATTCATAGGCGAATCGTAGATAACCATCAATAATAATTTACTAAACCATAATAATAGTCACTCAAATATTCAATATTTTTAGCAGATTTGATGCCGATAAATTTTTTCCTTAAAGTTGTGAAAGTTTTCCAATCACATTCCTCTCACTTCGCAACTTTTTACTGAAAATCTGGTAATTAAACATCAAACCGTAAAAGGCAAAAAGTCTCAATTGTTAAATAAATGTTTAGAAAAATATCTCATCTCCATCAACATTAATCGGATTACACGTTTGAAAGATGACACATTAGTTCACAACTTTTATGCAGACATATTTTTTTTTATTTCGTCAATTGTGTCAAAAGTCATATTAGCGTGCAAATGGGTAAAATTGATGAAAAAAATTTCCTTATTTAAAATTTACTTAAATAAAATTTATTTCGAATAAAATAAAAATTGTGTTTATAAAAAAACAAAAATTTCGGAATATTTTTTTAAACAAATTTTATATGTGATTTCAAAATTCTAGTGCAATATTTCTAACGATGTGACAAAATTATTATATCTTCATTTCACGATAGTGAATATAAAAAGAAATATTCATATGTCACTCATACGTCATGTAAGCCTTCATCTAACACATATAAAACACTTTGAATGCACAGCACAGATTATTATAAAGTGTTTTAAGAGTATATGCAAATAACATGTATATAGATATATATATATAACTATATGCAAACTTCAGCTATATGTTTCAACTTTAGTAACAAATTTTTAAGCATTCAAAGAAAACCTATGTGTTGGTTTCTGACAGAAAGAAAACACAAAAAAAAGAAAAAAAATGAAAACAAAAGAAAAAACTTAAAAATATTTATATACATATATATAAATACATATATGTATATATATATATACATATATATATATATTTATATATAAAATTTAAACTTTGGGAATAACATCGTGGTTCGAAGCCATGCGAGAATCTTATGTTTTTTTTATAGGAATAGATCAAGTAACGTCATTCATAGAAAACAAAAATTAGTTCTATGTTATATTCCGAAATTTAAAAATTATTATTAAACAATAACAAGAAAATATGAAAAAATTTGATTTTGTATAAAATCCTTAGTAAAACTGCACGCTATATACCAATGTTCGAGTATAGATACCAAACTAAGTTGTTTAACAAATTGTTTTTCTTCTTATTACATTATACCAAGAAACAAATTGTTTCTGTTAACTCCATGATTAATTCTATGACGAAATTCTTTTTCGCAGCTTTTATGTTTAATATAAGCGTAACGAGAAAAGTAATTGTAAACGAATTTCCTTACAAAATTATGGATAATTTCAATGGCTTCTCCGTCAGCGTGAGATTTTATGGAAGTTACATTAGTTATATGCGTTTGAATTGAAAAAATCACGATATAAATCTAAAATTTAGGTTACATATATTCTTAGCTTAAGTCCATAACATAGTAAAAGTAAAAATTAAATTGTCCCGTCTACAACTCACTTAGAAACACTTGAAAATTTGCACCAGATATATATATAAAATTATAATATAAGTAATAGGTATGAGAAAGAATATTGAGAGATTTTTTGTGATTACATCCTACTACATCACTTGTGATAGAGGGTATAATAAGCGGATGTATGTAACACTCAGAAGGGCTTAAGACGGACCCATTATTTAATTCACTGTTCTTTTTGGAGTCATTTTTTTAAATCCATTTAATTGTGATTTTCTGTCTATTTGTCTGTCCGTCTGCCTGTCTGTCTATCTCGCTTACTTACAGATTGCTTCTATATAGCAAAATCGTCTAATTTATCGCATATTTTATTATTTAAATAGGTTGGTAATAATAATTTGAAATACAGGAGTTTCCGTAAAGGGTAAACGTTTATATAACAGTAGGTTATGATCTTTAAAATTTGATGATAATATTATCCCTACTAGTAATTTGACATAAAAATAAATTGTCCTAAATATAGACTTGCATCCTATCGCATACCAGGATTCTTATGGAAAGTAAGCCTTTCTATGACAAGAGAGTCTAATTTTAGTCCTTTACAGCATAAATTATAGAGGAATAAGGAAATCTTTGGTAGAAAAATTTAATTTAGATCATGTCAGTTATTTGTAACAGAATTTTTTCACGAAAGTAAATGAAGAATTATATTAGGCAAAAGGATGTAGGGTATTTAATGGTCAGTTTGTTTTTTTTTATTTATTTTTTAAGAAATTTTACTTATTTCCACACTAACATACAACTTTTGACACGTATGATGATGAAATATGAAATCATCTGTATGAAAATCAATGTCCGATATGTTAAATTTCAAATGTAAGCCAATGTAATACAATCTGATTAGTGTTAACCAATATATGATGTTAAATATCATTTATTTAATAAATCTTTTAACATTTTTCCTCATAACTAATATATAAAATTTAAAAATAATTATTAATGATTATTACATATTTGGCTCGAAACGCGTACGAGTTCATTTAAATTTTGTAGTTTTCTTATTTGCTTATGAATAAGAAGTGTACAATATTTTTGATTTACTTGGTTTAACAATGAAATTATTTTCTAAATTAAATTTTCGTTCAATTCGATTAAATTTTCATTTATCTCATCATTGGATCAACATTTTCATTACATTAACACATGATTGAACAATTTAATGGACGGCCCTTTTTATACATAGGCACGCATACATAACTGTTCTTATTATACTTCGCCTACTCTTGTTCCTATATAAATATGTATATGTATATAAATATACATAGGAATATATATATATATATATATATATAGGTTGGCCATACACTGATGCACACACAAAATCAAACATGAAATAGACACACACACGCACACACACACAGAGTGAAAGAGAGACATCAAATACACATACACGCGCGCACGCATATGAAAAAGGCAAGATTTGGCTTCATAATGAAATTGATTATCAAAATTCAATTATTTTGTCTTATGGACAAAATGAAATGACTTAAAGGCTAAGCTTTAATCAGTACGACTAATTTGCTAAGCAAAAGGCTATAACGAAAGCAAAGCTAGAGAAAAAAAAAAGAAAGAGAGAGAGAGAGAGAGAGAGAGAGAGAGAGAGAGAGAGAGAGATAGAGAGCGAGAGAAAGAGAAAGGTAGAGAAAGAACAGAGATAGAATGAGATTAAGATAGGTAGTAATAAAAAAATGCGTTATGCGTTGTGCGATATCGTTCGATGCAGCCAAATGGATGGAAGAACAAAAGATGAAAGATTATCAATTAAGCTCATATACATTCTTAAGGTTTATATGTTTATACGCTTATGAACTTATTATTTAACTTAAGCCTTACTTACTTGCCTTGACGTTACACTTATTAAATTTTATTCTTATTTCACTATGTGCTATGTTTTGCATAAAGCAGCAGAAAAAAATAAGAAGCAAAACACAATGCATTTCATGCTGTCATTAACACATTGTTAGCCTTAACACATTCTAAGGATACAATAGAAAACAAAAAAGATGCAAGATAACGCTACTACAACACAATTATATATATATATAAAACTGCCACAGTCGCATCATACATTTACTTGTAAAAGAAAAACAGAAAAAAAAAACTCAAAATGAAGAAAAGAAATAAATGCGAAGAGAAGAAGACCTTCGCAGTGATTCATTAGAATGTAGCTTTCCATGCATATTGTTGTTATTGTTGTTGATGTTATGCGTGTGGGTACATCGCTCTTATATAACTAACAACAACACGCCATATAAGAGCCTTTTCTTTGCATAATTAGAATTACATCAGAGAGCACAGTAGATACATAACATATATATGTACGTGCGTGTGCTTGCGTTGCACTAAATGTAGACATAATTAGATATATATGATTTACGTTTTTGTTTTCATTCTTTTTGGTTTTTCTTTTTCTTTTTTTTTCTTTTTTTTGTTTTTCATATAATAATTAATTAAGATGCAATTTTTTCTTCTCATTTAAAAAACAAATGTTTTTTTTTTTTTTGCTTAACTAGAAAAAGGTTAATAATAATAAAATTAAACAAACATTACTAATGAATTCGTACATTTTATATAATAAAAATAGTACAAAAATTCTAGAGATGATTTGTACGCAATTTTTCTTTTTTATTATTCACGACATTAGCTTATGGTGAAAGAAATCAAGTCCTTTAGTGTATTATGTGATAATTGTGTTGAATATTTTATTTGTCACGTAAAAACAATTTAAATACAATACATAGATATATATGCGATATTTTATGATAAAGCAGATTGAAAATCTATTCTTATACTACACCAAATATAGGGTTAAATGATATTTGAAATCATGATTTTCTTCTACTCTGATAAAACATTTCATTGGAATTTGGAGGGATTTAGAATTGTATTCGCTAATGCTGAGTTGTCCTTTTGTTGGCTGTTACCGGTAATGATGACAAAACGAATATCCGAACTTAGTATTTGGCCCATAGGTTTTCACAAAACGCACTCTAAAGCCAAACTCAATTCTTAATTCTCATTTTCTCACCGAGGACGATGCACGCAGTGGATAACCCAAAGAGGCTGTTACCGACGAAAACATCAAAAAAGTCCATAAAATAATTTCGGATAACCTTAAAGTGAATTTGACTGAGATAGCTGAGACCCTAAAGATATCAAAGGAACGTGTTGAACATATCGTAAATGATTATTTGGATATGCGAAAGCTCTGTTCAAAGTGGGTGCCGCGAGAGCTCGACACAAAACAACAACGAATTGATGATTCTAAGCAGTGTTTTGGAGCTGTTCAATCGTAATAAACCCGAATTTTTGCATCGATATGTAACAATGAATGAAACATGGCTCCATCATTTCACACCGGAGTCCAATCGAGAGTCAGCCGAGTGGACTGCACGCCTATTTTGAGGCTAAAGACAAATCGTATTATAAAAATGGTATCGAAAACCTGTATGACCGCCATAATCGTTGTATTGCCCTCGATATTGAATCATAAAATCAAATTCTATAAAAAAAAAAAGAATTCTTCTATGTTAGCCTACGAATTTTCAGCCCACCTGGTATATATATATTATATATAAGGAGGTATTTTTTTTTTGTATTTTATGACAAAAATAAATATAGTATATATAGTTGGGTATCTAATGATCGGCCTTACCCCACTATAACGTTTTTAATTGCTTTCACTTGGTACTTGCGAATGAAAATTTACACAGCGTCAATTGAATTTTGAACTTGACTTGAGGTCATATTTAAAACTAAGTTCAATGTTTAGCCGATTTATTCAATGTAAGCCTTTCATGCGATAGTACAGTAGAAACAACAAGAAATTACGATTTTTTTTTTCGTGGAGAAAAGTAAACGATATTAAATTCGTAAATTTAGATGATTTTTGAATGTAATCTGGCGAGAATGATTAAGTAAAAATGTAGGATCAAAGTGCTTCAACCAAGTACAGCCTTAAGTCCTTATATGTAACTTTAGCAAAACGATCAGAAATGGCGAAATCCTTTCTTCCGTGCTTTCTCCTAATGAGTACAATAATTCAAAGGAAACGGATAACTTATATGAATAAAACCAATAAAAGCATAAGATAGGTAAGTACAAAAGAAAAAAAAAACAATTATTTATAGGTTTTTCTGTGGAATTTGTTATAAAAAAAAGGAAAAATCAGATTAGTGTTGTAATAAATGTATGCGAAAAAGACTAATTAGTAAATGTAACGAAAAATAAATAAGTTTAGGTCGAACATTAAATACCTATCATTTAAATATATAAATATAAATATGGATATATAAATCGTTTAATTATTCTTTATGTTACATTTAATGCAGATAACTTTATGTTGCGGCAAGTGATTAGTGAATAGAATGATTTAGATGATATCTGAGAAATTGTTCCCATTACTTTTTTTCTTCATACATTGGCGGGCATTAATTGGTTGTTTTGCTCTACTACTTTCATGATGAAACTATAGCAACGGAACATAGATCATCTTCGACAGATTAATAGGAAATATTTCTAATTCAGTGTTGTAACTCTTCGTTTTGTATCTCGTTGTTAATGGTTATATAGTTCCCTTTTTTTTTTTGCTTTTTTCTTTTCCTTTTTTTAAAACTTGGAAAACATATACATAAACTGAAATCCTTGTTGATATATCTATTTCTTGTCTATGAAACCTATGTGTGTCAATATATTTACATATACAATAGAGTGGCAAGAAAGTACTTTAGGCTAAATATTCTGCTTCTTTTTTTTTTGAATAAAAAACAAATTTTAATCTATTATTTATTATAATCAATATATTCTCTGTTATGACTCATGATTTTTTTAACATTTTTTAAGGAATCTATGGTAAGTCTAGTATTGCTGTGATGGAATTGGGCTTATAATGTAATATTTTTACTGCAATCTTGTTAAAGAGAATATTGATTCTGAAAAACGAATCACAAAAATTCATTGCATTTGAAATGTATATCATGACGAAAAGATTAGATTTTATTTTATTAGATTAATTTTATTAAATTAATTAATTAGATTTTATTAAAAAAAAAAATTTATTTCCAAATCATATGGAATTCAAAAATATTGAACTTATGACATTTCTGTAATTATAACATCTGTTTAATTATTTTTAATATAATATCAATATTTATTTATTTAATGTAGTAATGTTGCTATTTTAAGGATTTTATCAAACATAGATTTTATCAGCCTTTCAATGATTTTCTCTGTTTAGCTGTTTGTAAGACATGTTGTCAGATTTGCCAAGAGATCGTTGACATGTCTTTGGTATTTGAAAAGATTTTCATTTTCTTTTTTGAGCGCAAACAACATAATCTTTTCTGTAATCTCTAAAGACCGTTATGCGTCATTTTTTTTTTTTTTTTAGAATTGTAACGCAAAGTTTGTTAATCGTTAGCTTTAGTTAGCAGATCAGAATTTGTATGTAGAATTAAATAATGAAAAAAAAAAAAAATTGCAAACCAAAAGTTTTTGAAACATCGTACATTTGGAAATTTACGCCATCAAATTTGTTGCTTTTCTCTTTGTAAGCCTTAGCGCCTTTATTCTGTTTATACATAAAAAAAACAGTTTTTATGTTAAAAATGAGCTTAAACTAGCAGCAGGTGAAAACCCCTTGGACTTAATCTCCTTGCAAATCCAAAACTATATATCTGTAAAATGCAAAAATGGAATAAATCATAACATCAAGAAGAACACCTTCAATAGACTGCCTATCGCTTACAGCACCTACACAACACATCTATGGAACGGAAAGCATTTTCATGCCAAGCCAATAAAAACGAACAAATAATTTTATGCATTTACATGAACACATATAAACATATACACCTAGTCTGTGTTTGCATAGAATTTTGCTTTAGTTCGATTGAATGTGTGTGTACTCGAGTATATCGATGTGTGCATGCATGCACTAGTTTATTTATGCCATATAACTATTTTACACGTTTAAGTCTATGCAACAATTATCAGACTGCTGACAATTTTGATTTATAACATCGTCAACATCATCATTCATCCTCGTCATCAAGAGTTTTTCTCTGTTTTTTTTTTTTTTTCAAAAATTGAATTTAAATTTAACGGAAGTTTAGTTATTTACGTTTTAAATTTTACTCTTTTGCTTTTGTATACATTCAATAATTATTGTTCAGAACGGAATCAAACAATTTGTAAATATTTTATTTGCATTCATTTTGAGTTTAAGTTTAATAATTTCTCTACAAAAAGTTTTTAATGTTAACGCCATAAGTATATGAGTTCTTTGTTACAGTGAATTAATACAGAAAACAGTTAATAATTAATGCATTTTTTTTTAATTTTTCAATAAATTCTTAAAAAAAATTTCATGTACATTTTCTATAGGATAACGATGACCAGCCGATACACTGATGAGCTGAAATAATATTCGAAAATATAAGGTGTACAAATAATTTAATGAAACTAAAATTTTATTAAAAAATATATTACTATAAAATTTAGTAATTGAAATATGCATCATTACTGCATATGGTATGATCGTTTGGCTCTTATCGGATTAGTTACGGATGCCCTCACGATAGAAATTTCGTGGTTTCAATGTGAAATATTCATCGAACTATTTTGGCATATCTTCAAATTTTATGAAACTCCAATCAGCTAACTATAGGTGCCTCGATCTCAATCGGTTGCAATGAGACAGAGTCAGGTTCGAAGAATACGCCGCAAACGGTATAAGTTCCTAACTGCAGGTGAAGGTCACTTTTTGGTTCACTTTTTCTACGTACGGACGGACGTATCGGAAAGTTCATCATCTTCAAGACTACGATTTTTTGAACGAAGTGTCACAAACCACTTTGTCTTTCTCTCTTTCATGACTAATTGCATTTATTGCAGTTATGTAATTATTTAGTTATTTAATTACGTAGTTATTTATCTATTTAGTTATTCTTTAATTGGTTATTTAGTTATTTATTTAGTTAGTTATTTATGTAGTTATTTTATTATTTACTCATTTATCTATTTAGTTATTTAGTAATTTGGTTATTTATCTCTTTAGTTATTCTTTAATTAGTTATTTGCTTATTTAATTATTTAGTTATATAGTCATTCAGTTATTTAGTTAATTAGTTAGTTATTTATGTAGTTATTTAATTATTTATCCATTTATCTATTTAGTTATTTACTTATACAGATATTTAGTTATTACTTACTCAGCAGCTCCAGCTTGCTTTTTTTCTTTTAGCTTAAAACAGAATAATATGCAATGTGGTTAGCGCTCTTTCCATACACCTTGCTGTGCAGTGAACAGCAGTTTGCAAACAGCTGGATCCTATACCGTATAAACATTAATGTCTAAGCTATCTATACTTGAAATTTCGATAGAAATGAACGCTTCAGATACTTTAATAAATTAATTAAATTAATGTAGAAATTTTATTTTGTAGACCTTATAATATCTGTCAAAAAAAACCATGTATTTATTTATTTATTTTAAAAACATTTCATGAAAGACAACAAAGTAAGAAAATTATATTCGTTTTTATTTAAAAAAGGAAAAAAAAAGAACACAATTTTTTATACTTTACGTTTATGTTTTAGTTGCGCTTGGTTTTATACGATACAAGAAGTATTTTCCCCCTTTTTTACACTATATGTGATTTTGTTGAGCAAAGAAGTCGAATCAAATTTTATTTGCGAAATAAAACGCATTATTATGACAGAAGAAATTTGGATCTACACATACGACACGGAAACAAACGATCAATCGAGTAAATATCAAGAACAAGGTGAACCAA
This sequence comes from Glossina brevipalpis, assembly GCA_000671755.1. Lineage (NCBI taxonomy): Eukaryota > Metazoa > Arthropoda > Insecta > Diptera > Glossinidae > Glossina > Glossina brevipalpis. The sequence goes on from KK351012.1 coordinate 4,177,142, forward strand.
ACCGAATAGATCACGCCAAAGTCGTTCAAAAATCATAATGATCGTGGTGTCGCGTATTATTACTACCTTCCACCGGGCGAAATTGTTAATAAGAAATATTATTTGAGCATTATGCAAAATAGATTTCGTATAACAACTAGATTTAAAAAAGGAAAAACAAATTGGTCTTACTTTTTGGACACAGTGTTGTATAACATTCGTAAACCACGTTCGTGCTTTCGTCAGAGATTTTTTCGTTTTCGCTTAAATAAGATTTTGCGTTAATTTAATCATACAGGCCTTTTTGCCTGTTAGTCCATTCGTCCGTTTAAATGATAAAACGTTGAAACTTGACATCCTTAACTATAGTCCACAGTTCAAAGTGGAAAATGACTGCAATTTGTTTATTATCATAAGTGAAAACTTTAATTTCCAACCTATAAGAGGTATTGAATAAAAATTGTGCGGAAAATAGTGTCTAGAGTCGTTAAAATAAATATGATACACTGTATCATGCCCACCCCAATATACTTAGCAAATAATCTGGCAATTTTGTTAGCCTTTCTATGGTCGTACAGTTACTATTTTATAATGAAAATTAGTGTTGACACATAAATTTTACTCTGGTAAATTTGGACTAGATAGGCCAATTGACAATAAGTAAGAGAATTTTATTCGATTGTGTCGAAATTTCTTAAAAAAAGGTGAAAACAAAAAACTAAATATTAATAGATGCAGACTTTATGATTTTTATGGAATATCGTGAAAATTTATATGGTATAGTCCATGAGGAATGGCCAAAACATCCAGAAAACAAAACTGTTCTCTGTTTATACTGTTCTCTAGACGTCACTTTTGACCGGTTTGGTCCATTTTCATTACTAACGCGCAAGAACTTCTAAAGTTTCCATCAAATTTGAAACCGATATTTTCATCTTCGTCACAAACGTTATACGACGGGCACACGGACCGATGGGCAGGCTTAAATAGATCCTAAATTTGCTAATGATCAGAAATATATATATGCTTTCTAGAGTCCCTGAAGCTTTCTTCTGTGTGTCGCAAACAAAATGACAAAATGAATATACTCTAATCCTTTGGCGGTGGGTATTTTATGATGAAAGATATTTTTAGACGAACTAGTAGACTATTTAATAATCAGCCTTGTCCGACAACAATACTTTAACTTGTTTATTAATTATGGTCATGTCAGTTGACCGAGGGCAATGAACCTTAGAGTATATTTTTTTGGCAAATTTTAAGGACTTGATATCCGGCATAGATTTTTGTAACAATAAAATGAAGAAATTTTGTACATTTTTTGTTCCTTTGGACTCTTTATTAAAAATTTAGATCTGATTCAAAAAGTTCGTGCCTGATTTGAAATCGAATTAAATAAAATATATTTCCATAAAAAATATGTATTTATTTATTAATAAAGTACTTTCCCTTCATGATTACCCAAAGCATTATCTATTAACGTTGAAAGATTTTTAAATTTTTTCTTTGTAGTTTTAAGACTTTTTCAATATCTTCAATATACATTTTTTCTAGCTTAAAATTTATCTGTCATTCATTACAATACATTATGAACAATAATAGGATTTATGATTAGTGGATGCAAATTGACTAAAACATAATATGTTAATGATTTAAAATGCATGCAAATTATAACCTTTAGCAATTTGAAACACACAACTCAACTAAATCCTGAAGTTAGTTTCTAAATTATCTAAAAGTTGTGCAAGAATGCAAAAAAGTTTTTGTGACTTCTTAGATATAAAAGAAAAAAAAAAAAAAAACCTAATTTACATAATGCTTAGATATCTAATACTCATACACATGTAGTAGTACTAAACACAATCTCAGCATATATATCATCTACCTTTGTTTTTGTGCTTGCTTTGTAGTATCAAGTTCAATCCTTAAAAATAGTTTACTCATAATGAGTTGAGTTTTTCTTTTCCTTTTAATACTTTTTAAGGCAAAATGTAGAGCAAGGTTTTACGTGCAATATGTTAGCTTATAAGTAGTTGGATTTTTATGTAGTTGTGTGTTTTGCTAAGACTTGCCGAAAAATGAGAGAGAAAAAAAAACAACGAAAAACTACAAAAAGGACATTCTTCTCTTGATTAGGCAAAGCGGCCGTTTTTTTTTATTTTTTTATTTTTATTTTTAGATCAAATAGTTTTTATTTTACTTGTTAATTAAGCATTAAGTCACTTTGTTGTAATTTATTTATATACAAAGCTGAGTTGACATTTTCGATCCATTTCTAGATATTTCTAACATAATTAAATAATGACCCTAGAATAAGATTCTTTCTCGAGAGAATACAGGATGTTTATCATTATGAATATCAACGAATTGCCCAAAAAGGCTTTAATTGATATTTATTAATACGATAAATTAACGTGAAAATCTTTAATCAATTTGCTGATTTTTTTTAACTCCTCTCCGGCATAGCATAATCAATGTCTTCGGTATTTCGAAAACGTACATATTAAATAGAAATATGTTTTGTCATTACTCACACAGAGTAATGTATTATGTGCTTGCATATATTCTGGCCATTTCTTCATTTGAAAAAAGCGTCGAAAAAACGTTTTTGCTTTGACAGCGAACCATTCCTCGACATATTTCCACACTTCCACTCTAATATTTCGTCAGCCCAGCCATCCTACTACGATCTTAGCAAGTGGTAATCAGAAGGAGTTATGTTTGGCTGGGTACGATAAAACTTTCCGTTCGAGCTACGTCAGTGTATCTTTAATAACTCTTGCAACGTGGGGTCAAGCGTCGTTATACAAAAGGACGGCTTTGCACATTATAACTACTACTACTGGTCTTTTTTGTAACAATACATCGTTCAATTTGTTCAATTGACGTCGGTACACATCCGTAGTAACAGTTTCATTAAATTTTGGTAGCTTATAATACGTCGTGCTTATTCCACCATATGCAATTTTTAACGTTCCATGATTAGCGTCTGTATACAATGAATAAATACGACTGTATAATGCTAAATGGAAAACTGTTCTTTTATGTCGAAAAAGGTCAAAATGATTGAATTTAAACGTTGCATTGTTACATTAATACTTCAGATTACTTTATCATTTTCTTCCATAGATGTCGCTGGCCAAAATACATGCAACGACCTATTACTATATATTTTGATTAATTTCTAAACAAGACTATAGGTAAAAAGGTTTTAAGAATTGTTATCAATTTCACCTCATACCAGTTCGGTAAATAATTCAGTATAGATTTTTGTAAACATGACGTTAAGGGCTAAACATTAATGATTGATTGCATTTGTTTCGTGAACTATTGTAATGATATGATAGACTAACAAAATTGCTTTATTGCAGTAAAATCATATGCTTTGAATGACTGATTAGATTTGATAAGATTTTATTTATATAAATGTTAGTAAAACAAAAAAATCTCTTCAAAACCTGAATTTTTTAAGTAAACAAAAAAATGTTAATTATTCTTCATAAGTTTAGAATAATTAATAATATAATATTTGTTAAATCTTCCCTTAAGGCTATACATGATGACCAGGATATTTCCTTTCCTTAAAAATCAAATTTGACACCTTTTCTAACTTCGCAGACTGAGTAGTCATGCAAATCCTTTAGAAATATGGCTTCTAGATGAATTCAATGAAATAAAAAGATTGAAAAAGCGTCATATACTAAATCTTCCATTTAGTAACTAAATTATATTTACTCATTAATCATAAGATTTAATGTATCTTCTTAGTTTATATGTATACGGCGTGCATTTTTTAAATTATTTATACATTATATCTATATTTTTATATTGTTCCTATTGGAGGACAATAACCTCTATAACACACATTTACTTATTATCTTCTTGATAGAATATAAATTAATGCTATAAATAACAAAAAATGACAAAAAAAAAAAAAATCTTTCGTATCACAACGAAATTGCTTTAAGGGTAACACCAATGTAACACCCTAAAAAAGGCGATGTTTTTTATAATATTTTTGTAATAAAAAGAAAGACAATAGGAGCGTAATATTTTACGAGGTTAATCAATGTATATTTAAGTATTAAAAAAATAAAATAAATATTTTTGAAAAATATTAAAAAATGGCAACAACGCAGCCACTCTTGTAAAGCATGTTTAGTTTAATTTGAATAAAAAAAAAAAAAAAATAAAAAAATAAAAAAAGACTCAGTTTAAATAAATGCTTATACCTAGAGAAAGACGAGTAAGATTTTTAAGTAGAGACGAGTAATGATTTTTATGTAATTATTATGTATTGTAATTAAATGAAAAAAATTCAATATTCGCTATAAAGCAAGACACTCTTTTTTTATTAATAAAAATATTTCGATCAAATTATAGAAAAAGTTTTATGTCCGTTTCTAGCAAATGTTGTTGTTCTAAAGATATTGTAAAAAAATCAAATATAAAGAATGACAATTATTTGTTATGCTGCGGCGTGTCATTTTGAAAAGTCATGTTTCGAGATAAAAATTGAATGCACCTTCGTTGACTAATACAAAATACAAGAAATGCATTGAAAATGAATTGATTATAGGCTTCATTGCCTTCACTTAAAAATAATTTGTTTAACACATAAGCGAATGAGTTTCATTTCATTATTCAAAGGTCATAAATCGTAAATCAATGATCATCATAAACAGCACAATTGATAAGCGGAGACGTGAACTAATGGATAAATGGACAAATAAAAGAATGGTCGATGGATGAATAGACAAATGAACAGAAATTGCTTAATAGCTTTCGCTATATATTCGCTTTTATCACAAAAATGTACACTACAATGGTATTTTTGTAGCATATTTCTATGCGCGTTGCGAACACTTAAGAGATTTAGTATTACTTCTAAGACGAGCCTAGAAAAAGGAAAAAAAAAAAATTATAACAACAATTGAGAATTTTATAATGTCAGGAGAGTACAGGAAGAACCTCAGCTGAGAAAAATACAAAACAATTTTATTTTTATTGTTGATCTCTTTTCCAATTTTACCTCCCATTTCTCTACGTTAACTTTTAAGTTTGAGACGGTTATGGTTTTACGGGCAGTATAAAAAGGAACTCATGCTTTAAGGTTTTCCTCGCCAAATAATAACCAAAAAAAAGCCTTATACGATTTTGTGTTGTGTTGTTTTGCTAACGTTCGTGAAAGCTGGTCATTAGTTGTTGAAATTTTTCTTGGTTCTTTTAGCTTCTGAAACTAAAAAAAAAAAAAAATTTTTTATTTCTCATTTAATTTTTATTTTTTATTTTCTAATTCTTTTCTCTTTTTTGTACGAAGTAATAGTTGTTGCAGTAGCATAATTTTCAATGTGTTTAAAATTTTTATAAGTTAACAAGCAAAAAAAAAAAGAAAAAAACAGAAATATTGTGCTATTGTTAAGAGCGTGCCTACCTGTGCGGTTAAAAACAAATGTATTTTGTTTTGTTGTTAATTAAAATTCTTAAACAATTTTTTTTTTATTTACAATAATTTCTGTATATAATGTATAAATAAAAATATTATAGTTTCTGTATGATTTTATAAAATTTATTTCGCAAATTTTAACGGAGATGGTGTCATTGTCGTTCTTTCTTTTCCTTTTATTTTATTGATTCTTTTTCATATTTTATATTTAATATGCATGAGAGTTGTAAAAAACTTTCTTCGAATAGATTAGTTTACGTTCTTTGTAGCAAAAGTGTAAGAATGAAATAGAAATATACGTATATTCATAAATATTTGCCGCAACCATAAAAAGTGTATGGCATAAATATATATATATATATGTATGCATATATATCCACATGTTCTTAGCTTTTCTTTTCTTTTTTTTTTTAACTAAAAGAAAAAAATTTCCAAGAAAGAAAAAGTTATTGAGTAAGAGTTTCGTTAGTGAAATTTTCTTGTCTTGTTGTTTTGTTTGCATAAAAACGAGTCTTTATAATAATAATCATAAGAAGCTTTTATATCTAATTGAAAAGATAATTAGAAGACTTAGTTGTCTATAAAAACCTTAAATATGACAAATAAGCAAAGTTGTGAATACAATTTTCGTTAACTTTATGAACTATTTTTGAGTTCACTTATGTACTAAAAGGATTAAAATTATTTTGTGCTAGAGAATCGTCAAGACTGCTCACACAGAATTCCTTTCTAATTATAATAAATTCATTCATAATAGGTAAGCTAGATAATATCGGATCATCATAATCTTATTATAGAAATTATGCTATAACAACTAGATAGGACTTATGAGGGGAAAACAGCTCGTATAAATTGTTGAGCGTTAAGAGAATGATTATAAGTCTGTTAATCGCTAATTCTGATCTTTTTTGCAATAATATACATCGCTCAATTTGTTCAATTGACGTCGACAGAGATTTGTAGTAACAGTTTCATTCAGTTTTAATAGCTTGTAATACGCTACACCTTGCTCATCCTTTCATGTGCTGTCTTAGCGTCTGTCTTATTGAATAACTTAATAATACTAAGGAAGGTCAAAATTATCAAATTTTAATCCTTATGCATATTGATATTAAGCATTAGTTTATCATTTTAACCAATAGATGTCGCTGACCAAAATATATGCAAGCATTTATTATATAAAGAGATTATTTTAAGGCTTAGAATCGAAAGAAGACGGATTGATTACTTGAACAAACTTCACACAATTCAACTTCTTCATCTTAGTAAAATGTTCTTTAATAAATATATTTTTTTGTTAATCATTGCAAGATCTTAACGAGAAATATTTATTTTCTTTCCTAAAACTTATTCTCTCTCCCAAATTTTTATATGTAATTAAACCACAAAAAATTTTTGAAATCATCTCCTTTTTGTATCGTTTTATTAATATAAGATAACCTTTTAAATAATAAAATTTAATACCGCTTGACAACAAAAAAAAAAAACATAATCCTTTCTACAGAGGCAACTACTTTGAGCTCACTCATTTAATTCATCCCTTACGGTAATTTTAATAATTTTAGGTTATGGTAAGAAATTCAAGACAAATCACGATTGAGAACAAATAATGCGCACAAGTTTTCAATCGGCGGCATTTTCTTATCTAACATATTAGTAAAGATCGAATATACTGATCGGATTAAGATGCTTGTAGTCTCACTTTAATCAATAAACGTCGATTTTTAATTCAATTCCATGACTATATTGAAACAAAAAAAAAAAAAAAACATTTGGCTCATTTCGCTTATTGAAGAATGGAAGAATGGTGAAATAAAAAAATAAAAAACTTATCTTTAACTGGTTAACTTTCGGTGTCTATCTCCAAATTAACTGGTTTTTAAAAAAAAAACTATTGTGTTCTAAATGCTCCGTAGTCATCATAAGCTAAGCTCTGGGATAAGTAAAAGAGTATCTTTTAGTGGCTTATTAAACATCTTACAAATAAAACTGTTTTAGTTTTTTTTTTATAGGCAATTAAGAGAACAACTACATTTATAAATATAATGTAAGCAATTGATTTTTTTTTCTCCGTGCTATGCCAAGCAACCTTAGTTGTATAATGTTTAGCTTGCAATTTTATAAATCATGAAAGATTAGAAGTTTTTGCATTAATTTTGTATAAACTCGCAGTTTGTGTCGTCTTCCTCTTTTGCTTCTTCTTCTTCTTCTTTTTCTTTCTTGACTTTTTAGTAAATGCGTGATTTGAAATCAGCTCCTTACTTTTCTTTCTATATCCACCATCGATAGATAGGAGTTTTGATGTTTTATTAAAATGCTTGATACAAACGCAAGGGAGCTTCAGAGATCATATAAAGTTTACATATTCTTGACCTTACGCTGAATCTATCTGTGCATGACCGTCTATCTGGTCATCTATCCGTCTAATGCCTGTGATATATATTCTTCTAGTCTCAAGAAATCAAATTTGATAAAAGCACTTGAAATTCTTGCATATAATATGATATTGAAAAAAAGTTAAGTCATTTAAAGGACATTCCTGTAGCATAGCATGAACATCTTTGAGAACATTTCTGTTTTCAAAAATAAAAGAATTCTATTTTATTTTGTTTATTAGTCATAAATTATAACAGATAAAACGATATAGATTTCCCCATACATAAAGGGAAAAGCCGACCGCAACCATCCAATATTATAGAAATAAATTTTCCTTTTTTTTAGTTTTTTTTTTTTTCTTATGATAAAGGTATTGGATATCAATAATTCGGCTGTAGCCGAATATAATTTTCTTATTTGTTTTCTTTCATTTTTTTTTTCGTGTTCTTACTAACATTTGCATGTAATTGACATTGAGTTGCAAGTCAATGTAGCAATAATAACAACTACAATACTTATAGAAATATGCATAACCCTATGCATAAACAGCAATGATATACGCTTACTTTATGCGTATAAGTATTATATAACAAAAGTACAGTACGTCTGTTTGTCTGTCTATCTGTCTGTCTCTCTGTCTGTCTGTCTATCTGTCTGTCTGTCCGTCTATCTGTATGCATTTAGTCAAGTTTACATCTTTGTGTACTTAACTGTTTTGCCAACTCATAAAAATAATTGTATCTTGTAGCAAAAGTGCCTATTGTATCATTAAAAACAAGTACATATGTATGAAGAGATGTATTGTAGAAGGATGGAATCGACGACGCTATTGTTGTTGTTAGTTTTACATGCTTTGTACAAATTAATAGTTGTATTCGTATGACACAGGCATACATATGCATACGTACGAACCTACACGTACATGGACACGCACACGCATATACATACACACATTGATCATATGTGTAAACGTATAAAGTGAAATATGGCTTTAAGCTATTGTAACACATACGCAGATTTGAATTGCTAATGCTTTCTATTCGTTTCGTTTTGATATATTTGTTTTTATTTCTCTTATTTTTATTTTTGTTTTCTTTATTTTTTTCAACCAATTCAAACTTAGGAGAAAAGTGCAATTTTTAGGTATTTTCTTAATTGCATTCATCATCAAAACGTAAAGGGAAAACGCATCCAAGTCTTCATCTATCTACCGATTTATCGAAATTATTTTTACACCTTTAATCTTTGTCTTTTATATTTGCTTAAATTAAGTTCAAATATTACCTTAAACTATTCAGAGATTCATTCACCGTAACTTGACATTTATATATCATAACATTAATTTTCTTTTTTATAAGAGCACAAGTAGAATATATTTTATATATATATATATATATACATGCAGTACGATTTAAGAATTATATACATATTCTTGATCAATATGAATAGCGCTGCTGCCCTGTATCTGTTCGTTGTCCAACATGGCTAAGATTTTAAATTTTCCTTCAAGAATAACAATCTTGGCGTTTAATTTATTTTGTTTCACTCTTGTCAAATCAATGCAAAGATTCAGTAAAATCAGGATCCGTGAGTCCTTACCCCGATAATGAACAAAACGTAAAGAACTTTTTTTTGAAAAATCTCACTTCAAGGGTTGGTGTGTGATCTTAAATTTTCATTTCTTAAAATTCGGCGACAATTTCCGTCCTTAATTTAAATAATTTACTCATATATCGTGAATTTTATTTAAAATCTTATAAATATATATTAGGTAAGAGAGGAATATCGTGCCGTTTTTGCACCAAAATTAAAACACATTTTTTTTATATTTTAAATGTAAATAAATTTATTAAACCAAACGATACCATTTTAATTGATAACCGTTTGCTTGCTTCCGGTAAAATCATTATACCATTCGTGTAAAACTCTTGGCGAACAGTCGAACTAAGCAATTTTCACAGAACTCTTTTTAATATACCTTTACACCATGAAGGGAATTCTACAGAAAGTGAGAAATAAATAGTGATCGGGCTGGGAAAAGTTCAGGGTTATACGATGGATGCACAGTTCTACCGTGACGCATTTTCTATTATTAATCAATTCAAAATTTTTTACCTCAAGTCCTCGCACTAGTTGTCAATAGTAATAAAATATATACAAAAAAATAGTAGTAAAAAATATCTTTACTCTAATGAATAGATTGGAGTACTACATTATACACGGTTCTCCATCAAATACAATAGATTGCCTTACATAAAATCAAACCGGCCTAATTAACGATGAATTATAAGATTAAAAACTCTTACATTTTTTATTTTAACTGTCTGCGAACTGTTACTTTTTAAACGCTTAATAGTTGGCTTGACAGAGTTAGTATTGTCTATGAACTGCTATCTTTTAAGAGCTACATAATCGGCTTGATATCGTAAAACGTCCCTCATTCTAAGTTTTTCGAAGCCATCGAAGTTTTTTCTCTACGTTACATGTTAAGTAGACTTCTTACAAATTTGTAAAACTCGAAGATGAAATTTTCTGTCTATAAAATCTGTCTATAAATCGAAAACATCAAGTAATACATACGAAAAGAAAAAAAAATAAACAAAAGAACACAATATTTTAATTACAGAAAACATAAAAATAATTTAACTAATTTGTAAAATAAAAAACATAGTATCAAAAATTCTATTAGAGATAAAAAAATAAAAAAAATAAAAATTTATATAGAAATAAAAAAATATTTCTTTAGTTATTTTTTATTTTTTACTTTCTTTTTTACAATATACAAGTACAAGTGCTCTAAAAATAATAAATTAAAGTTAAGTAGAAATAAATGCGTATAAGTTCAAATTTGGTCTTTTTTATTTTTTTTTTTCATATCAACCATCGAGGGTTAGCGATGTATTTATCTTATCAAAACGTTTGCAACAGCCGAAAGGAAGCTTCACAGATTTAAAAATTATGTTTATATATATATATAAATATATATATTTATTTATATATAGATGTGTATGTGTGCGTGTGTGTGTGCGTGTGTGTGTGTGTGCATATGTATTCCCCTCTAGGCTTATAAAATCGAAATTATCGTTAAGAAAAGGAGCAAGTACGAAAATTATATTCAGTCACAATTGAAACTTCTACATCCATAATCTTTATCTTAAAAAAAAAAAAATGAAATTTCGATACATTGGGTAGGCGTAAGCAATAATTTTTCAGTTTTATACATGTACTGTAGGGCCATTCACATAGTATACGTGGAAACTTTTAATTTTCTATCTGTTGCAACCTACGACAAAATAGACTAAAACCGTAAACAGCAGACGTCTATTCAGTTTTTGTGCTAGTATAGGCGTGCCGTTTGGTCAATTTGGTCTATTTAAAATAAAGCTGTAAATGTGTTTATTAAACTTGAAACTAATATCTTAAATTTGACGAACGGGAGACGAGGTCCTCAGACATTACACAAATGGGCAGACGGACAGATGGATATGCTGATCAGGAATATATATATATATACATATATATAGATATATAATTTAATCCTAGACGAATAATACGATGTATATATTAGACTTTAACGAACGAAAAAAAATTCAACAAAACCTAGAGAGACTGATCGAAAAAAAAATCGTTTCAAACCGCATATAACGTTTGTAATTTCTTGGTTTTTCTTTTGTGTTATTGTAGTTTTTATTAAGGTCTTACATTTACACAATTCGCTACTTCTCACCATTACAATTGACAAATGGTATTCTTTGCAATTCGGTTTCTTTTCTATTTATCATATATATACAGACCAACAAAGAATGATATAAATGCGTCGTTTCGTTTGTAACATCAAGAAATTTGCATTAGAAACATAATAAAACATAAATATTATTAATCAATATAAGATTTTTAAAGTCGAGTTAGTTCCGTCCATTCAATCGTTTAGTACTGAAACGCTTCTAGTTTCGAAAATTCATATAGAATTCAAGGCAAGTATGCAATCTGAATTGAAGGCCACGAACTAATCTTAAAACTGAGTATAAATTTTGTAAATACAAATGAAACAAATTACGTTAAGTTATAAATCTTAGTAGATAATATATACTAGCGTCAAGAGGGAGCATGATACGCCTTTGTGATTTAAAACAAATACGAAGTTAAAAGTTGATATTTTTTAAAGTCATCTATTCTGTCTATTATGTGGCCTGTTCGCAATTGAGAGACCCTATAATACTTTACAATCTCTAAGTATTGATGCAGGATAGTGGATTTCAAAGATTCGTCTCAAAATGTACATAACTTTTTTATTTGTCTCCTTTTTTTCTTTTTTTTTTTTTTTTGCTTTTACTTGGTTGCTTTTTGATTAAATTTTATGAGCATTTCTCGACGGATACATAAAAATATTTCATATGTTAATAAATTTAAACGAGGTTTTCACAGTAATACATAAAGATCAACTTAAAGTTTATCAATTATTTTGCACATCATATGTATCGCAAACTTTGTTCTTTCGCATCAAATACTTGAAAACTTGAACTATTCGAGGAAAAATGTGAAAAATTTGCTCATGTTGTAACGAATTCGTTTTTGAAAAGTAAACGAAACATCTTCTTATGTCCAGTTTACAAATCTTATTTGAAGATTGTTTTAGATAAAAAATTAAATTGAAAAGAGTTTACGTTATGAAATTGCATTAAGAAAAAGGAAAAAAGAAAATTTTTTTATTTACAAAATATTTTCTGTTTTGCTCAGTCACTTATTGTTAATACTTATAAAGTAAAGAACTTAATCAAATTGAATATTTATGTGCAAGACTTGCAAAATCATACATAGACTCAATGTGTCTTGTAGATTATTAACAAAGCATTTTAGTTAATAATATTTAATTTTTGTATATTCCTTACTACAACTTTTTTATTTTGTTTCTCCTTTTTTTTTTCATATACACGTGGACAAATAATTCGCACTCACATTTTTATAATCATATAATATCGAGAAAAATTAATGCAACGATCAGTTTTCATTATCAGTTTCTCTCGAATTAAAATCAATTAACGCATCTTATCAAGAGAATGCATTAAATATGACATATTTTGATGGCTTCATGTGCAATATCTTATTTATTATTACAGCCACCTTCCTTTGTATATGTTTTGTGCATTTTGAAGCATATTTTCTTCTTATATTAAATGGCAGCAAAATTTTCATTTTAAACCATAATAAAAGCGCCCAATATTTTTTTTTTAACATATTTTTGTAGTTATTTTTTTTTTTTTTTTAACATAATGTTCATCCTTTCGAATGCATAAAATGGAATTCTTCTGTCAAAAAAAATGTTGCAAAGAAATATTTATTAAATGCTTCAACAACAAATATGATAAAGACAAACAGAAATTTGAGGTTAAAATATATAAAATTGTTTTAATTTATATTCTTACGTACATCATACGCCCTATTGGATCATGATGTAAAGCAGGTATAAGTAACTTTTTCTTACTTCATTGTGATATCTACAAATGCGTTTCACTGATTTCTATCCATTCGATCGACTTTACCTATGGTCGGGCTATCGGTTCTCTATTTGTGTAATAATTTACAGAATAAAATTTGACACATTTCTGCATAAAATTAATTAGAAAAAATTTTTTTTGCAAATAATGCTTCTAATTCGTTTCAAAAATAAGCTCACAGTTAACTCGTATATTGTAATAATTTTCAAATTTTTCTTTTTTTTTTTGGTAAATTATATTATATTTGTGAAAGACATCATATTATTTAAGTAAGAAAAAATCCAGAGTTGGCACTAATTTATAATTATTTTCATACAAATACATAAAAAAAAATTGCAAATGATTGCGAAGTTACGTTGGATATGTATGTCTCTTCACTTAGAAATACTCAGAAATCGTTAGATATGCTACAAATACAAAAAAGAAGAAAAAATTAAAAAATAAAAAAACTGCGTTACTGTCGCGTATCGCACAATAGAAGTCATGAACATGCTATTTCCTTTAATGATGTCCCTAAGCAAATTATTAGATGCATTGTTCTGATTCAACTTTCAATTTTCCATCCTCATGGTAACTCTCATTTAAAAACATATTTTAGCATTAATTAGCGCCTTCCTTCACTTCAGCTTTTTTTTATGTAGCAAAAGTTACCTTTTTTTTACCTATAGTTAGCTATCAGTTATGTTCCGATTGTCAAAAGTTGTTACATACAAAAGATGCGAAATAAATCCAAAATCACAAAAGCACATCAGCCGAGATAGGTTTTTATTTGTACAATATGTTAACATTGAAATGCAACATATCAAAAGTAAATGTAAAATGGAATTAGTTAATAAATTCTGTAAATTCTGTAGAAGTAGAAGTTATTTTCTTCTATAACATTACAAGTGAAAAATATTACGTATAATCGAAAAGAATACCAGTAAGTAAACAATATATCTGCAGCTGTTGTTCGCCACTTTCTATAGATGTTTCCACTTTCAAGTCAAACTTAACTTTAACTAACTTTATTACTTTCCCTTTCTTCTCTTCTCTTATATATAAGTTTACCATGACTATATGAATAGGTGGGTAAAAACAGGATTCGGATGATGTAAATCATTCAAAAACGATTGGAGTCAGATCGTACAATATTTCAGTCCTAAGCAATTTATAGCTGATTTAAAACTTTAGAAGGGTTAATGAAAATGTCGAAGAAGATTCGAATTCATTCAATATGCAATTACTAATTTTTGGTAGGGTGAAATTGAAAGTATGGGTGTTAAAGATATGCGATTTCAGCAAAGCGGTATCACAAGCCCCACAACATGCGGCGTTTTGGCATTGTTGCGCGTGAAATCTCCAGGGCAAGTAATTTCACATTGCGATTCTCACCGCTGGACCCTTTTTTTATGGAGTTACATAAAGGATCGAGCTTATGCGAACAATCCTCAATTTATAATGCTTTGAAAAGGAACATTCATCAAGTTGCGACAGGTCTATTGCCCACTAGGTATACGCAAGTCGTCGAAAATGTTTTCAAAAGGATCCAATCCTGTAAGATGTTCCGTTAGAAAAATTTGAATAACATTATATTCCACAAATAATGGCAAAGTTTAGACAATATATTGAAAAAAAAAATTTGATACAAATCTTAGTCAGAAATGTGTTTTAATTACATCTACTACAAAACTGGAAAATGGATGATTCTAAAACAGGCATTCCAAGTTTAAGATTGATTGTATAAGCGTTCTCGTATTAACGCAACTATAGAATTTTCACTCGTTTTATTTCACTATGGAAGTATACACTATATTAATTATTCCATTTCCCATATAAAGTTGTAATTTAGAAATGGTTCCCAAGTCAGGCAGCTTACATGACGCAGTCACTAATTAATTTTTAAAGTTTTTTTATGATTTCCCCTCTACATGCTGTCATTGCTGTAGACAAGAAGGATTATAGATGCAGCAGATGTTAAAGAGGTAATAAGGTTCATGTACGCTGATTTTGAAAGTCAACCTTTATGATTTTGTTATGTATACCGTAAACGATAAGTAATTAAGATAAGCATGCTTGCTTTCAAGTTCATCATGCTTTCGAAAGACAATTCATACAATACTTTAGTTGTAGCCACATTGCATTTTGATATCTTTAAGATGTTAACTGCCTCTCTTATAACTTTACTTCTTAATGAATGAAAATAATTTTCAAGATTTTTTTTTATGTTTTCGAAGCGTCCGTTCATATTTGTGATTAATTTATCGTTGTTGATTCCTATTTATAGAGAAAAATGAATTTTCGAATGAAAAAGATTGACTCATGCCTACGTGAAGAACGTCAAAAAAGCGTGCACTTATAATAATAAAAATTCGTCTTCCACATGTTAGTGAATGATACACCTTTCGAACTCAGATAGACATTAATGACAGGTGGCGCCGCAAAAATATGTTATTTTGAAAAAATCCTATTTATATATATATATTTTAGAACGCACCTTGCATGTAAATGCATTATATAATTACAAACTGTGCAACATAAACATTTTTAAAAAAATAATAGATTGAGTCACTTTTCAAACGACTGGCTTATGTAGAAAGTTCAAATTTTAAATAAAATTTTGAGGATTTGTTTGGGGATGACGTTTAGAAAAAATTGTTGAAATGTTATTGCGTAAATTTTATACTTTTTCACTAAGCTTTTAAATTAATTAAAACAAGCAACATATAATATAAGCAAGTTATGATCGAATCTTTTATACCCATCAATACCACGGAAGTTTTTATTGTGTATCTTTTGTTTGTAAAGCACAAAAGAACGCAAAGGCGTTTTAAGTTTTGTATTATAATCGAATCTCTATGAGCAATTTGGCCTATCTTCAATACTAACTTGCGTGCGAGAACTTCCAAATTGTTGGCCAAATTTGAAGTCGATATCTGAATTTTTGCGACTAAAAGAATGTTTACCACACTCATTACACATACATAGAGTTCAGACAAACGGATATGCTTAAAGTGATTCAGAATTTGGTGCCTAATGGGGCTCGTGAAGTTTCCTTTTAGGTGTTGCAAGCATATTGGGAAAATTAATATACCTCCATCCTTCGGTGGCGGGTATAAAAATTAGATTAAAAAATTTGCTTACTACATAAAAAGAGTTTGTAAATATTTTTGTGCCCATTAACGAAGGATTAGAGTTTGATCACTGCGTTTATAACTTAGAATATTTTACGGAATTTGTAGTGCGAACTCATTGTTGTTACGAACGTATTTATATCGGTAACGATACCTGTCATTTATTTGCTTTAATTACATTTTGTTTTGTCATTTGACATCAGTAAGACTTGGCGGTAGATAATGGACAGACTGACATCTTATATTGGTGAAAAAACAACAATCGATTTATTGAAATCTGCTTTTAGCGAGAAAATGAATTTTAAGTAAAAGTGTTGAATAACTTGCGACTTAACGGCTAAGAAGAGTTTAAGACTTCAACATTCGGTGGCTGGCGACAGGTATCCTTTGGATTGAAGGAGATAAGCTTCAGGATGTGTACTTCTATATTAGAAGGGTTCACTTCTCGACAGTTTATCAGTTATTTAGGTCATAATAAGATTGTACCACCCGGTAGTTATCTATGACCGCTTGATATACTAGTTCTACTGGGAACACGGTTAATATAACATACCGTGTCGATATCCTTCCAAGTACATAATAATCGTTAAGATTAAGTGAGTGATTTGGTCTTCCGGGATGTATAGAAAATCCAAAGACCAGAACAAATCCACGTGGACTAGGTTTCCCAAAGAAGGAAACTTCTTGTACTATGTTCTTATGTCAATAAACTTGGAGAATGCCTTTTTGCATGTTCGCTGAATACGGGCCTTCGAGAAGTATTGTGGTGATTATGGGTTCGTAGTTGGGAAATCGTTCTCACCAGGTGGTAAGCGTTTGAAGTATAGACAGTGTTCTGCTCTGCCATTTTGAAGTAGGAAATACCTTAATGACTTATTGACTACTACCTACTGGTGGACAGCAAACCTCTTCTACAGACGCTGAAGAATATTTTGTGTGTCATTGGACACCTTGAGATTAGGTCTATCCCCCATATAGACTTCTGTCAAGAAAACTCGTCCAGTGAATCTAGTTTTAAAATACATAAAGTCTATGATTTATATTAGCAACAATTTTAATTTGTGTTATTAATGAAATTACTTTTTCACTCTACTTAAAAAATGATTCAAAATTAACCTTACGGAATAATGCTTGACTAAATTTAGTAGTTATGCTGGGTAGATTACAGATATAATTTTCAAAAATAAAATAACAAAAAAATGTGTTTGAAATTAAAAATGAATTATTTGTCTGCTTTATTTCAACTCAAAGTTATATTCATCTGATGTAAATATCAATATAGTTACCATAATGTATTAAGGATTTGGATGTTTTAACAAAAACTACTGATGAACTTTAAAAAAGTTCGCTCGAAATCAATTAGATTTATTTCTTTTTTAACTTTGTTTTACTTTTTACTTATAATATTTTATAGAAATTTTTTCTTTACCACTTTTTTAATAACATTTTAGATTTTTGTTTTTAAGTTAATAAATAAATTTTTATACATTATTTACATAAATGCTTGGATAACGAACGATGTAATTTCGCATTTCTCATATCTTTTTTTATATGCAAACCGTATAAAAACTCATTTTTACGTTTAAAAAAGCGTTGAAAAAAATTAAATTTAACCGCTTACAACTGCCAAACAAACACCGAACACATTTATTAAGTTGGCTCTATTAAAAAAATATCAAAGTGCAAAAAAAGGATGGAAGAAAAAAGAGTAAAGAACTATAAAGTACTACTACCGAAACAATCGAGACCGTAAGGCGTCAAATTTACCAAAAAAATTGTTGGTTTTTTTTTTTCAAAAAGTTAAAAAACACTTTCAGACTCGTGAACATATAAGCTCATCCACATTCACAAATAAACAACAATAACTTAACGGGTCTAGCTTTGCCAAGACATAAACCGAGAACCGCATAATAAACATTCTGGTGTTTTTTTTGTTTTTGTTTTTTTTTTTCTTCTTTTTTTTTTATTATTAAACACTTTTCATTTTTCGTCTAAAGTAGCACATCATGCAAAATATTTAACGAAATCTTTTATTATTTTATAGAATAACGCAGGACCAAGACCACCGTTCATTACGAGTTCATGATGGCAACTGAGGCCAGAACTCTTTACTGAAAGGCCATGTTATTGTTGAAAAAGCAACTAACTAAACTAAAATAATACGAAACCAACCAACCAGCCAACCATTTATGCCAGCATACATGTGCTGTTCAAGAATTTCAAATAAAAAACTTGACTCGGATTCTGTTTAAATTTTATCCATAGAAACGTGGAAAATGTATAAATAGGAAAAAGCCGATTAAAAAGTACAAATATATCCATCTATATGTATATATATATATATATATATATATATGCAATAATAACAAGAATAAGAAATTTCATATACATGTATAAATAAACGTTGTCATGTGCTTTGCTGGCATATAACGATTCGCCTAGAAATTGTGCCGGAAAATGCGAAAATTGTTAGCAAAACAAAAACTCTACAATACATAGAATAATAGAAACACTTGTAGCATTGTTTATAATTGGTTAACAGTTACTTGAGAGTTTTTCATTTGTGGAAAAATGAAACTAAGAGAACAATTTTATAAAGAGCTCGAACGAAAGAGAATTTTGAAATTTCAAATTTTAATAAAATTGTTAAATCCACGTTCGTGACCTGTATGGTGTAATTGGTAATTGTGTATTTACGTATTTGTGTGTCTTTCCAGTTCGATATAATTAATAATTGCTGTTAACATAATTGAGACCAAGCTGCTTTTAATAAATTAGGCCGAGTCTGTAAATGTAACTTTTATTTGGTACAGTCACCTAGAAGTTGTTGCAAAATATCAAATATCTTATATTCATATATCGTGTTACATAATAAAATATGTTCGCTAATTAATAATTAATAATTGTACTGAATTAAAAGGACACGGACACATGTTATATGAGGAAATTTTCGACAGACATCTTTCATTCATTTGCCAAATATGGAAAGTGTCAATCTAGTGTCAAGCTAATAGGTAATTGAGTTTTGAGTGTTTGGTGAGGATATTTTATGTAAAAAATTAAAATGTTAAAGACGTGCCGACATCTAAGAGACTAATCATTGATTAAAAATCGATTAAATTCTCTAACAAATTAAAGAAGATCACCATAGCAAAGACACAAGCGTCAAAAA
Source organism: Glossina brevipalpis (assembly GCA_000671755.1). Classification (NCBI taxonomy): domain Eukaryota; kingdom Metazoa; phylum Arthropoda; class Insecta; order Diptera; family Glossinidae; genus Glossina; species Glossina brevipalpis. The sequence continues at coordinate 4,196,723 of KK351012.1, forward strand.
TTTTTGGGGGATAACTTCACACCAGTAACAATTTTTGGGGGCTAACTTCACATCAATAAGAATTTCATGTAGAAATATATATATTTACTTTCCACTAAATCGTTCATAAACAAAATCAATCAAGATAATCAATCAATAAAATGAAACTGAAATCTTAACAAAGTTAAGAAAGATATTTTGGAAAAAGTTCCATAAGTGGCGGCAAAATGAGATCGCGTTTCAAATACTTGAACATTAATATTCTACATTAGATCATTAATGTATCAGTTTGAAAAAATTATATTTGACCAACCTATTAATGGGTCTAACAGACAGCCCCTAAAATATTAAAATTTCTATTTATTTAATTCTTTTTTTGTCTTAAATCAAAGGCAATTTACTTATGTTGAAATAGCACCAATAGATTTATTTTGATATAAAAAAAAATTGTTTACTTTTATTACCAGAAAATATATATTTGTACATATTTGCCTAAGATACAAAAAAAAATGCAAAGTAAAGACATTTCCCCCATAACTTTAAGAAGCAAAAGAAATTATAAAAGATAAACATGTAGTAAATATTTTTCATTGTCCATTAAACAATTTTTCTTTAAATATTAGTTTACAGAAAGCTAAAAATCAAAAAAGTATATATACATATATATATATATATATATGTATATATATATATGTATATATCAGTAAAGTGATCAAAAAGTAGTAAGTCTTCTTCGATTATTTATTATTATTTAGCCAAGCTAAATTATTTGTGAGAATTCTTGATATTTGCATTATAATAATTCCATTTTTTTCAGTGTAATAGTCCTTAAAGGGCTCTTTCACCGGAAATTCAATTCATATAGTTAAGTAAACATAGCAGTACTCGCTTGATTTAGTTCTATTAAGCTTCTGACTTTCTCGTTGTAACTTAAAAGTGTAGGAGCATGTCTTATAAACGAATATATCAGTATATGAAATTTGCCGTATAACTGTCTGATCATTTTATTATATATATATGGTATAAATTAGATTGTTTAAAAAATTTTGAATCAGATTTAATTTTTTTTTTTTTTTTAACCCATTCGAAACGATACACTTTTTTTGAAGACCAGAGAAGGCTTATTTCGTTTATTCCTGATAGTCGTCGGTTTGGTTCACTCATTTAAGGAACTAAATTGACACCAATTTCAAATTTTTAAGGTATTTTTGGTTTCAAATCATCTTAAGCTGACGGCTGCTTTTTTTATACTAGCTGATAATTTCAATACGATTACATTGCACGAATGGCGTGCAAATCGTCTTTTTGGGTCGAAAGTGGATTGCACGCGTGGTGCGCAATCCAAAATGAATGAATTAATTTATTTCATAACCTTACATTCTGGCAGTAACCCACAGCGAAGGGTCAGAATGAGACCCTGGAGGGAAATAAGACTAGGTGACAACGCCACCAGATCACCAGATCAGAAAAGAGAGCAAGTGGGGAACGCGGCCGTTTTCTCTTCCTCTCTTATGTTCTGCTCAGCGACAAGGCTGGTCGCGCGTTTGTGCTTTCTTAAGATTATATAATATAGTAAATAAGTAAGTCTACTTACCTTAAAAAGAGAGACAGACTAATATTAGCATAATAACTTGAAGCAAAAATTTACCTAAAATGAAAAGCAATAAAAAAAAAATATAAATAAAAATTTAAATCAATATTAAGTAAAAAGAATTTTTTTTTTTTTTTCTATAGAAAAAGTTCTGAGGGGATTTTACCTACATTTCTTAACGTATTTCGTTGACTTTTCAGCCAACGGGAAAAAGGGAAAAGGATGCAAAGGAGAAGTGAAATGAAAAGAATTAAAGCAAAATTGTTATTTATCTGTATCGTAAGGAATTAATAACAATAGAGTTTGCACTCGTCATTTTCATTAGTTATAGAAGGAATTATTGATAACAGGATGAGAAGCGGATATTACACGAACTTCTTTTTTTTTTTTTGTTTTTATTATTGTTTGCTAAGAACTTAAAGGTTGGCTTCTTCGGTTTCTCAGAGAAATGTTTACCGTCGTAGAGCCAGGCTCAACTAAGGACAAAGGCAAATAGCTTCTTTTTACTTATGTCACTGATTGATGAAATGACAAATATAATTTTTTTCACTGTATATATTATTTGGCATTGAAGTTTTCTAAATTTAATTTTTATATGATACTTCGACGCGTAAAGTTTAACCTAAACTGCAAGCATTTTTTTTAAGCCTATTATAAAGGCATTTTTAAACTTTATCATTCTTTCCTAAAATAGTATTTTCTTTAGAAGAAATGCTCCAAAAGAGAAACAATTCATATATAGAGGGGTTATTCATTTTATGCTTCCGAGAGTAACCTTAAATGAAATACAGTTCTGATGAAACTTTTTTTTCAATATGTTGTTTGAACGTTGCCATCATTCAATATTATTCAATGTCCTCGACTGGATATCTTATAGAACTAAAACCTCCTTTTCAAATAATTGACGGATACTCGTTTTTAAAACGTCAAATGTTTGAAGATTGTTCGCGTAAACTCGACACTTTTCGTAACTCCATAAAAAAAAAATGCAGCAGCGATGAGAAATCTCACCATTTTGATGGCCAATCTACATCATCATTAGCAATCAAATGTCGTTTTTAAAAGAATATAGGACTCTCACACCTCCAGGCCAAGTGTCACACCACACAGTGACTTTTCGGGTGTGCAACTGTTTTCCAAAAGTTGCTTGTGAATTTTTACTGCCTCAGATTCGGCAATTGTTAACATTTCCATCAACTGAAAAATGAGCCTCATGGCTGAATAAAATTTGATGCGAAAAAACATCATCCAAACGCCGCTATTCAAGATCCTTTTTAGCGTATCTTGCCCACATTGAATAATCGGCTTGATTCAGTTCTTATGTTCATTGAATTTTATGAGGACGGAAACGAAAATTTAAATGCAAATTACGTCAAAATAAGTTTTTACTATTTTAACTATTTTAGCATGCTCAGCGTTTATTAAGCGACCCATATTGTAAAAAAGTAAAGAGTATACTAAACATATGATTTCTTAACTTTCATATTCGTTCATTGACATCCATCAAATGAACCGTCAGTCCTCATACAATTCCTCATTGTCCAAGAACAAGTTTTATATTATTCAAAATGACAACCACTGACGTTAATACTAAAAGCTAGTGTCCATTTCTCCATCTAATACGCTTAGTATGAACGAAGCAAGCATGGTGATGTCTTAATAATATTTTTGAAGAATTCTATTAATATGATTCAACAGATGACGCAAATGGTAACAAATCATCAAATGATCAATTATTTTTTTTTTTTTTTAACTAACAAAAGTATCGAATGACTTCTCTACACTTATTTATGCTCTTTTTGTTTACATTCAAAAGTTAAACAAGAAAATAAATCGACTTTTGCTTCGCTTCCTTTTTCTACGAATAAAATAAATAGTGCGAGAAGATTTCTGTGTGGGTGGGGTTGTACGCATTGTAATTGCATTAACGTGACTGGTATTGTTAACAATAACCGACTAACAAACAACAAAGGTGTTTGTTGGCATTTCATGTCATGAGTAGGCGTTTGTGGTGTAACAGAAAACTTTTCACGTTATTCTAATGTGCTTAGCATGTCAACGGCATAAGTTGTATGTGGTTTATATATATATATATATATATTTATATGGTTTAGTTTATTGTGCACATCATGAGCAAATATTGAGGAAGATAGAGAGAAAGCTGAGTGACTTTTCGCAATTAAAATTCTAAAGAATTTTTTTTTTTTCTTTTAAATAAAAGTTTAATATTAAACTCTTAGTAAATAAATAAGGCAAAAAAATTTTGCATCGTTGAATGATTGATTTTGATAGGAACTCTTTTCTTTGTTTTATAATAAAGTTGTTAGTTTTGTTGTCCACAACTGCAAAATACCTTCTGTCAAAGTCTGTGTTTATGGAAATAGCAATCAAGCGAAATAATAAATCTTTCCGGCAGACATCTTGCAGTTGTATTAAATTTACATTAAATTGAATTTGCATTATATTTTTCCAATATTTACAATTTTTTGTTTTTTTTTTTTTTTGGGTTTTCCAAATAATTTCAACTATTGCCAGGGAAGTGAACATATAAGTGAATAATTTTTAGTTATTTACTTAAGTTTAAGTCCCAAGAGTTTCAATCAATCGGACATGAATAAAAAATAGATATAATGGACATAAAAAAATCAATTTAGAATATTGCATTGATTAGAAAAATGTATACAAGTCATAGCGTCTATGTTATAAAGTCAAGTTGAAGATATATTGCCAAATATACTTCAGATTCATTTTATGCCAATTCATAGATACAAAGTTAACATAGCATAATAGACAGTGATATTTATATGGTTTTTTTTTTTTTAAATACTCTTCAAGTATACATCCAGTAGGAGAACAAAACTTGTGCCTTCGAAACATTTCGCCTTTTTGTTTCACTTACAAAATTACATTCGTCATGTTGATAGTTGGCTTAAAAATTTGATTGCGGAAAATTTGTAATCTCGAGAGGTTGATATTCCTACTAGACGATACATTCATTACTGATAACATTTCGATCGAAGCAAAGTTTTAATTGAAATCGACCGCCATTTGACGAAAACCGGAATCTCCTTTGGAATAATAGAAATAAGTTTAAGTTTAGGAGGTTCGCAAAACGAACGAAAGATATTAAAACGAACGTATAAAATTGAGATTTCTTACATTAAAGTAATTGAAATAAATCATTTTTAAAGTGAAGGACTACTAATGACGGACACTCAATCGCGAACAAGAATATCAGTTAGGAAAGATTAAACTCGAGAGGCTGGTAGATTGCAGCAAAAAAAAAAAAAGAAAAACAATTGTTTTAGCTATTGATTAGACGTGATATGCAGTGGTGAACGCAAAATTTGTCAATTCAATTCGACAGACTGCATTTTTCTTTGATCACCCTAAAGATATAACAAGCCACGGCTGCCATACTTGAATGCATTCGAAATTTTCATTTTCTAACTAATATATATTTCTGTCTTTGAAATCCAATTTTTCAATTCCATGAACATTAATAAAAATCACTTGAATATCCGTTTTGTTTAAAGATCTTAAGTCGTCTATAAGAAAGTGTTAATGAAGCTCATGAAGAAGAATAAAGAAGAATTAAATTTAAAACAAACAAAAAAATCGCTAAGTTTGATAGAATTTTTTTGACTTTCACTATGAACTTATGCGTAGAAGTATGAAAGCAAATTGAAATAAAATGCGAAAGTTTTCTATAATCTTTTCAAAAACTTCCTGCATTATTAACATATATGATGCGTGATCGATGTGGTGTGTCAATTACATTTCATTTTGCCGTCAACGTATGCTTTTGTTATCTACCATTAGACAGCTGACAAGTTTGACGAGGGCTTAATTTCCAAAATCATGTGACGCATAAGTTACTATTTCTTTGCTGCCATTTTACCTTTTTAGTATCATCTATGCAATTGCATCATGTAAAATAAGTTATTTGTTTTAGAATTTACTTCTACTTTGCATTACTCGAGTACTATATACTGTCCAAGTCAAAATCCACGGTTCGTCTAAGCACTGAATTATTTGAGCGAACTATAGCTGACGTCCACCAAAGAATGTAACAATCGCCATTAAAGAAGGCCCTGCTATTTCGAGACACCAAAATGAATATTTCTGGGTGCAGTTTTTGAATTTTCCGCTGGTAAGAGCGTTTTCCTATCTAGTATATCCACAACTCGCCGAGGGACCGTACTTAGTCATCAAGCAAAGAGGCATTCTCGAGGCAATGTATGGATCAATCATTACTTTCAAGGAACAATATCTTTTTGGGCAACCGAATTCTCATGGATTTGATTAGACCTTTGGAATATATTATATGCCAGAAGACCGATGCTACTGTCTTATCTCTAGGATTAAACGTATTTGGAATGTCGTCAACACAGCCCTACTACCAGCCATGCTCCCATATACGACACTACTTCAATAAACCATAAACAAACTTTCGTATTGCTACAGAAGTTATATAATTCCATTAAAGAATCTACAGAAGGGACATTCTTTCGTAACACGAAAGAGATGTTTCCCCCAAAATGCTTTCCTCCCACAATATCGCCGGACATCGAGAGTTAAACCTCATTCTTCCTTAGCTGATTACTGATTATAGCTGATTATTTTACACGATCTCCCCAATTATAGGACATTTGATGATGAGACTGTCTGTCTAGGCGGTGCTCTAATTACAGCCACGTTGCCTAGTAAAAGCTCGCAGAGATGAGAGTTCGGTAAATAACCAATACTATTAATTAGGAACTTTATTTACCCAACTCTTGTGTAGATTACAATTCTTCGAATTCCCAGATTGCTAATTGCCTTAGATGATATAAAAGCCGCCTTTTGAATACATAATCTTCAGGCGATCATACGAAACAACGGTCTTGGGGTTCAAGCGCATTAAAATGGTTGTGAGTTCTCAAATGATTATTCTGAGAGTTAACCTTGTATATTGAATTTTAATTGCATATCCTGGGCTGAATTGTCAAACCGCCTTTATGGGCTTAACTAAAGTGTAAAAAATTGAGTCTCCATCAATTATGTTTAGCTAGAGCAATAGAATCTCAACCAGATAAACTCGGCTATATTACCAACATTATTAGTAGCGAATAGATAGAGAATAAAAGTAAGCAAAAGAAATGGACCACACTGGTTTCATTAAAGAACTGCCCAGCCTGCAATTGCATCGTTCCCTTTGGAGTAAACATGTGGATTTTTGTACATAAATGTACGATGGTGGTGTGTATATGAACGCGGAAGTTCGAGTAAAAGTACGATGAGTTATATAATGAGATCTTAGACTTTTGTTTTAACTTTCCTACATATAAATAGTTTATAACGAACCGGGATGTAGATGACTTATCCGTGCTTTACATTGGCAACACCTCGTCATAATGTTTTGAATACTTATTCTTTAGCGCGAAAGTGCATATAGTTAGTTGTTGCAGAATATTAAAAATTCACCGCAAGATTACTTATTTGGTTATATGTAGAAGGTAACAGGAGGATTTTTCTTAAGAGACAGTAGTTTCATTGTGTGTGTGTTTTACTGCTACTTTAATACTATTTAGTCAGTTATTACTTAGAGATGCACATGAGCAGAAGTTGTGTTTGCTTATATCTTAGTTACGAAGTGGATGTAATTTCATTTCCTTGTTGTTGTTTTTTTTGAATTTACTTTTTGGATTATTTGCATGCATAGTGTGCACAGTAGTGCGTACATACAGTACATATTCACATATAAAGTATATTAAAAGCATTTGATGAGTGACAATTCTGATATTAAAACATAATACCAACACTAGAGGCTGTATATTTAATTTTGCATATTAAGGCAGAAAAGTTTGAAAATGTGCAATGTATGTTTGTGTGTGAAAGCGCGGATGAGTGTGTACGTGCACTCGTAAATCATAATTAAATATTGCATTTCGTTAAACATTTCATATATACAAAAATTACAAATTACACAACTCGGAAACGCATCCACAACATCACACCATCATACGCATAACATATACATGAACGCGTTGTACCAACAATTACATTACATGACATTTTTGTTTATGTGTAACAAGCGAGTTGCGGAATTATAATATATAATATACTTTTTTTTAATTCTTTTTTTTTTTTGAATATAATTTTTATTTAATTTCCTGATATTTCAAGGGAAAATCGTATTAATATGACGTTGCTTACGTTCCCATCATTTATTCATCTTTACATTTTTCCTTTTTATCATATGCAAATTATAGCTCTTAATGTGTCTCGTGCTTTTCTCTAACCTATCGTATGTATTAATATACTAATTAATTCATTTGATGCGTAACGATAAGAAATATATAATGTAATTATCTGTCCGTCTATATCAGTCATAATTAACGGGATTTGTTTTGTTGAAACCTTTAAATCATTTTTCAAACGCATTTAACATAACCCAAAAATTCATTGCTCATCACATTCAAGAGATTTTAAATATATCGTCGACATCAGGAAATTCGTTTTCAACTGAATCAATTTTGTTCTTTTTTTTTTTTTTTATTTGCCAAAATATATTTTAAAAAAATGAAAAAAAAAATTGACATAACTATGATTATTAATACCAACACGATTACGATGTTTTCTTCAATTCCTTTATAGGATTACGTAGGAAAGCGGCATTGTTCGATAGAAAGCATATGATTCACTTCAGTATGATATGATTTCACGAAAAAAAAAAAACAAATTTTTTTCTTATTTTCATTTAAGGCAACGAGACAGATAGATGAAAAAATAATAAATAAATAATTCGTCGAAACTGGATACTTATACATATTCATAATGTATTTAATTGTAACTCACACTTTGAGGTTTTCATATTAAAATTCATTTACGGTAAAGCATACGCCAAAAGCCTTGCTTTCATACGTCAATTTATTTGTTTAAATCACAAAAGAAAGATTTCAAAAATTTGCATTAACTTATCAGCCTTTTTTTTACGATAATTTTCTTACCAGTTTTGCTAGAAACACATTTATATTCTTGAGTGTTATTTTAAATAATCAAGAGTCTTTAAAAGCGACATCTGTTTTCATAAGAAATAAAAAAAATGCCGAAAGCTTTTATTTAGAAGTTCTTAATTAATATAATAATAATATATAGTCTGCTTAATAATAGCCTGCGCGAAATGATAAAGCAAAGTGAGTACGTGACTTATTACGGCATTCAAATATATATCTAGACTTCAAAAAGATCAGTATACGTTCAATGTTGCATTGATTTTTATCTGCAAGAGTCTACGTACACTTTGGAATTCACTTAACTTAACGATATTGGACTAGAAAAATGCTTCAGTCGAGCAATGTCGTAAATCAATTTTGAAATTACGCTTAGTATCGCAAACATCATTTAATTGTAGCAAAAATTACCGAATCAAAACAAATGGCAACACTGTGGTATTTTAGAAAATTCACTTTACAAGTACAATTGCCAAAAACTGCTAAAAACATCATGACATGTAATAAATTTTCGAAAACTTTCAAACAATGACTTGTATTAGTTTTCAAATAATAGTCAAATCTAGCAAAAAACTTTTGCGATCGAACCACCTCGAAATTATTACTTTTCATCGAAAAGGTCCTATAAAAATGATGAAGTTAAATTGAAGGAGTTAAAAAGAACTCTAAATGATGTTTTATAAAGATAAAAGTTGAACCACATTTCAATAAATTTGAAAAGAAAAACCGGAAAACTGAAATTTAAAAATTAATAACTTATGATTTGATTTCCTAAAGAGTCTGCTTATACCCTCACATTACAAAATTATTATTAGTGAATCTTCGTTTTAGAAAGTCATGCAGAAACGGATGAATTTACCGCGAAAACTATTTGATGACTAACGATGCTTTCAAAGAGTTTTAATAAAGTAATCAATATATATAAAGAGATTCGTGATATAGAAACATTTCCTTTGGGGGTTAACAAATTTATAAATTTTCATGAATTAATAGAGAATGAAAATTTTATTTTTTGTAAATATCTGCAATAATTTTGTTGACTTGTTGATAATTAATTTTGAATTTAGCCGTAGAGTATTTGAAATAGCTTTACATGCAATCGCTTTTCATATATTTGTTGAAAAGCTTGTTTTTCTTATTCGTGTAGTATTTAAATACTCCACTGAACAACGGTAAGCGCGTGCCTGTAAAGCTAGGTTGTCTGATTGGAACAGTAGCAGAATTACTATTGAATAGATATTACAGTTTCTGTGCTCCCAACAAAGAAATCAACCCTACTGCTTGATAGTTGAATTTTTAAAAGTTAAATATTCATTTTCTTTAAGGTATTTTGTAAAGTGGGATATACACGATTTCGGATATTAGAGGGGGGTTCATTGAACTTGCGTATTTACAATGAAAGGATAAATTAAGTGATGGATGGTATGAATCCTCAGGTAAACTGAAGGTGAACAACGATTAACAATTATTTCTGAGAAATTTGCCAAAAGTAATAATAAGACTAGGAAAATGATAACATTGAAAAACATTCAAGTCAAATATTTCATTTATAAACACGTTAGAATTATCGGATACCGCGGTTATCAAGTGGCAATATATTCAAACTAAGTAAGTAAATGAATTGTGGAGCGCATATGAAACTTATTTACGTTACAAGAAATTCCTAAAGCTAATCAGTAACGTGTTTTCATTGCAAAACCAAATTCGAAAATCAATGGATCGAACATAACTACTTTAATAATTATTATTTCTTTATGAAAAATAATTTGAATGGTTCGTAAGTCCCTATTGATAATATTTTAAAAGATTTCTAAAAATATATTAAAAAATTAAAATTAAATCATAAGAAAAACTCTACTATATAATAAATGGATCTTTGAGGCGTATTACTACTATATATCTTCGTGGTATATATTACTAAAATGTTAGTGCTTGACTGACTGTAACATATCTGCTGCTACTTTTCTTGCTTTTTTTTTTAATTTTTTTTTTTTTTATTAAGATGTAATTTAAAAATAAAATCATTTCTCGTTTCTTCTTTCGTATAAAGTGAACCACTAGAATACGTGTTAAAAAGCTGAAATACAGTGCTGACCATATAATTTAAATGCGATTTTATTTGTAACATCTCCCGCTTGGCACAGAATGTGTGGGCATATACTATATACATCGACGCAATGTGCGGTCCGATATTCAAGAAAGAAAGGAATCCAAAATACAGAGCGAAACGGCGATGGTTTATATGCATTCAAGTTCGTTAATATATACAGATCATGTATGCACAAAAATATAGATACATATATATATATATATATACATATATATCTATATATATGCAAATAACAAATATATTCGTATATAGTTCAGAATGAACATGAAATATTTATGTTTATTCGACTGAGAGTGAAAGAAAGAAAGAGAGAAATGAATATAGACATAGAAATACTATTAAACAAATTTGCACAAACACACGCTTATATGCATACATACATACATACATATATATATATATATATATATATATATATATATTTATATATATATGCATACATGTATGTATGCATGTATATGTATATGCTTTGTTTCGTATATTCTATTATATGCATGTTGTTGTTTGTTTTACAATAAAAATATCTAACAACAAAATATTTAAAATAAAAGAACAACGAAACAAAGCAAAGATATTTGTTTCATGTACAATACACGACTGGTCAATAAAGTGTCTAAAACATGTTAAAACAAAATATCGTGTATCACAAAGCAAATGTATGCTGTTACTGCTGTTGCTGTTTTCATTTTGTAAAAAAAGTCGCTCCTTCATATTATATATAAATTTAATAAAATTCTTAATTTATTTGCATTAAAAAACGACAAAAACTTGTTGCAAAAATATTAAACAATGGCTTATTCAAGATAATGAAATTATTTTGTTCTTTGTTTCGAATGGCGCCATCTCAAGCACGTAAATAAAAGTTGAAAAATTTTCAATTACAATTTAACGGCCGTTCGGCCAATTTACAAATCATGCTATTATATTATAATACTAATATTTCATAAATACGATGGCAGCAAATGGATCTATTTGCCCTATTAAAATACCACTTTCGAGGGCACTTGTAATTTAACATAAATATCCTTATTTCTAAAAAAAAAATGCTTATTTTCCAAATCTTCAACAAATAGTCGTCTTGTGTACATTTCAGTCAAATAAATTATAGTGCTAAGTAAAGTTAATGCTTTTAGAAGAGGAATCATAGTTCATTTAACATACTATGGTGCTAATTATGTCCCCTCCTAGAAAAGAGAACAAGACCTTATTCAACATTTCATGACTCTTCATCTGCAAAATTGTTCTAAAGCAGCTATCTCTTGGAATTGGGCAAAATTTTGAACAAAAGAATTTCTATGTAACAGGTGAAAACAGTAAATATAATTTATTATATCTGTTTAAGTGAGTAGATTATGACAAATTCCAGAAGGTGCGAAAGCATTCCCTCCAATCGAGTAAATTAGGTTAGTTTCAGAGGGACGTGAAAGTAAGTAAGAGCACATATTCATTTCCTGTAAATAAACAGATTGAAATAAGTTTAAAGAAATTTGGATAGTTTCTGAGAAGCATTTGATATTATTTGAATACCTATTTTGAGAGCCCATGTGCACCAGAATTTCCCTATTCTGATCTTTTGATCTTTTCCAATGCGATTCCATGTTGTAGGTATGGCTCGAATATATAGTAGAATTTTATTATAATAAGAGATCGATAGAGGCACAAAAAAGTGAGGCGAAAGGTTAAGCTTCTTTGGAATTTTCAATTTATCAAAACTATGTTTAGTTAGTTGGAAACATTTTTATACATATTTTTAAGCATTCTATTAACTTTTAGTCTCCATATAAACTCCCCGAATAGTTTTTAATAAGTACTTGCATAAATTTGGGCAAATTTTTTCACTTCGAAAACTTATTTAATGAGAAAAACTGGTACAAAATATATTAATTAAATTATTTTCCAACACTTTCTACATCTTTCTCGCAACGTAGCGATACCGTGTCAACAAAACGATTTGGTTCGACAACGATTTAATATTCGATCCTATTCATAGTTCTTCAGCATTTCGAAACCGTACAGCAATGCTGCATCGATCTGAGTAAATGGTAATTAGAAGGGACTGCCTGGTGAGTACGCTAGACGCTCCATGCGAATCGATCCTTTTTCACACTTCTTCTACTTTGCGCAATCCCTTGTCAGCCAAGCTATGCTGCATTGTTCTAAGCAAGTGTTAATCAGAAGGCGTAATGTCCGTTGGGTACGATAAGTGTGACAGAACTTTCCATTCGAGCTGCAACAGTGTATCCTTGACCACTTATGCAAACAATACCTTGTCCAATTTGATCAACTGACGTTGGTAAACGTCTACAGTAACAGTTACATTCGGTTTTAGTTGCTCATAATACACTACACTTTGCTGATTACAACATATGCACAGCAAAACCTTATTGCCATAGATATTCTGCTATAGTTTCGATATGGATAACTCTCCTAGACTAAATCATGACTTTTTGCTTTTCGGATTGTAGTAGTAGATCCACTTATCATTGTTAGTCACAATACGCCACTGAAAACTATTTTCTTTTTGCCTGGCAAGTAATGAAATCGCAATGTTGGAAACGCATGAAATGACATTTTTAGTCAATTCGTACAGTAGCTATTACTCTTCGTTTAAGACCTTTCACATCACAAGTAGACGTCTAGAAACGGTTGATTCATCAACTGCTAAGCTGTTCGAAAATTCTTGAAGAGTTTGAGATGAATTTTCAAGCAATAAGTCTTGTAGTTCATTGTCTTCGAATTTCTTTTTATCCTTCAAGCGGTTCTTTGCCATTGACATCAAAATCATTCGTTTTGCACCATCAAAACCAAAAGCGACAATTGGGATATAATGGAGCAGCATCACTATAAGCTTCTAAAAGTTTTTGTTGGGTTTCGGCAGTAGATTTCATCAATTCAAACAACAAAAGTAATGAATGTTGAAAGTGCAATTTTGAGCGTTCCATGAGTATTGTCTGTATAAATTGAATAACTTAATAATACTAAATTGAAAAATTGTTATTTTACGTAAAGGAAGATCAAAACTATCGAATTCAACTCTTATGTACACACTGGTATTTCCCATTACTAGAGCAGCAGCCTACCAAAATACACGCAAGTATCTAATATTTAAATCATTAAATAATTTTCTTTTAATAATCGATTTTTAATTTAAATCACTTTCAAAATTTTGCATAAAGTTTTCATATGAACTTTATTAAAGTTATATCAAACTGTATGACCCATACTGCTGTTTATTTATTTACTTTTTTTTTTTTTTTATTATCACAAAACTGTAAACTCCACTTAAGCATGACCGAGTCGGGTTATCAAGCTATGTAAATTATAGGCTTCATTATAATTATGAACAAATTTATTGTAATTATTATAGTTTTCCTCAAAGATTTGAAAAAACTTTTTAAATTAGTAAAATTTGGTAATCAAAATATTTTTGTTTTTTTTTAAAAAAAAAGTGTGCAGCAAGTACGTTAAAGGATATCAGAAACCAAATAATGTACGCGTACATGCGTACATGCATACTCGTGTACTCTTGACGCGTACAGGAAAAATCTTTTTCTTTTTTTTTTTTTTTTTTTTTGTTGCTTTTTTAGAAAGGTAAACTTTTCTGTAATTTTTAATTAAAACTTGTTCTAAATCATATGCGATGATAAGCATTGAATTAATTAAAATCATAGAGAGAAATATTTCGCGATTAGCAATAAAACTTTTAGATCAATTTTAAGTACAATCTTCACCACCACAACATCCTTTGCAGAATATTGTAAAGTTTAAAAATTTATTTAAAAATAAGCAACGGAATCTCTACGTGCTGTTTAAGTACTTTAGTCTTCCCTCATCTATTTTTGCAAATTTTAAATGATTGCATCAATCATCAAAGTAAAAAGTTCGTTGAAATGAGCATCTATCTCGTCATATCTAATCGAATCAGTTTCTACGATGCTTAGGTTGATAATGAAAAAGCAGAAACTCTTTTGCATTTTTCATTGCTGAACAAGTTTTAAAATTGTGTATCCTTTTCTTGAGTGAATCGCTAGTATTAGTCTTACTGATTGCATTCGTTGTATCATTGCATCAGTTAGTAGTTGAACTGTTTCATGATTACGGGCTAATCATTTAGATATGTGAAGTAATAGTTTTATTTTTTAGTTTATGATAACGACATCAAAAAACTTATTAGCCCTTACTCTAAGGTACTCATCGTCTAAAGCTTAATTTTATATATGAAGTGATTTGATAAATTTTGATCTCGGAAATGATAGTCAGTAGTAGTCGAACGATTACTATTTATTTATCGATTAGAAGTTAAGACTTTATAAGCAACTTTTATTGATCTTTGACAATTTCGTATCTCAGCTCAAGTTTGATTAATCAAATAATTCGATATATTTGCATCGAGATTTGCTGTTTTGTATTTATGTTAAGAATTTATGCATAGACTCGATGCATATGTAAAATACATTACTCTGCCATAAAAACGTTTCAAATAAGTGAATTAAAATGTTTTATTTGAACAAAAGACACAAAAGCAATAGAGCGTAGATTTCTTTGACATTTGTTTTAGTTGTAGTTTTCCTTCTCGTTTGTTTAAGATTCAGTCATACAAAGAGTAATCCATGTTATACGATACGGTGTCAACCAACGCAAATATCTATTCTGATGCAGTTGAGTTCAATTTTGAGGTCTTATTTAAAACTCTTGAAAAACCAATTTTATGTTGACTGTTCTAGTTTATTTTTCTTTTTTGCTTTTTTTCTTTTTTCTCGTTTTAGATTTTATTCTCTTTGCTTTATTCCTTGCGTTTTAAGTTTGTCGGTGAAGAAGTTAAATAAAAGGAATTTCTCTTTTAAAGATAAATATTATTAAATAACTATTGTTAGATTATTTTTCAGAATCCTTATATTTCTCATATTATATTAAAGGGCAAATTTGAGTTCTTCTCTAGTGAAGAGTGCTTTTTATTAAATTTTCCTAAGATATTATATATAAGAACTTATAAGTAGATAATTAAAGTTTTCCTTTGCCTTCGTCTTAAGCCTTCGTCTTCTTTACCGTTTTACTTTCTGAACTATATTACAGAGAGTTTATTGAAGATTAACAAACAAAAACTTCTTATTTTGCCATTAATGCAATCAATCATTGAATGTTCCATACATGACTTTTGTAAAATGTTAGCTGATTTGAAAAGAAGTAGAAAATTGTATTCGCTTTTTAGGCGAATCTTTAATACCTGTCGATTAAAGCAAGGTGAACATTAATATTTACAGTAGCATAAATGGAGGCATATTTATATATCTTATGACAATTAAATTTCAAATGGACGCAAATATTTAAGCAATCATTTTTAAAGGCAAGTTTTCTCCATCTCAATTCTTCATGGAGCCAGCGTTACGATCACAATTGCTAAAGAACTTGAAGTAAATATATAAATAAGATAGATAATGTTTAGATTATGGGTTGTAGTCTCCAAAAAAAAAGAAGAAAGGACGCAGGTAAATAATAAAGTGAATCTTCGTTCAGTCTCCGCATCAAATAAGCTGACTGTGAATATTGAAAAATTCAGCTTAAATACTATTCATGTTTCCTAATTATAGTTGGTGTCTAAGCACACAATTTTAGCAGTGCCTGACGAAAAATTTTGATGTCCATAATTCGATCTTAGAATCGTTCAGCTTTACAAAGATCTTTGATTTTAAAATACTGGCTACACAAACACACACGATACAACAAAACGATTACATCAGAATTCCGTCTTTGCTATTAAATTTGAAAATCGCAAAGTGGCCACAAGCCTACATTGCCCTTGGTTTCTTTATGAATTTATAAATTATTATGTCTGGCAATATCTACAATTAGTAAGCGTACATATAAAATCTAATTAAGAGTTTTATACTCTATAGTTTTGTTCTAGTTAACTAAGAGTAAAGTCGTTTCTTCTTACAAGACTCTACGAATTACTTTTCAATTGAAGCCTTTAAAAATCATGCAATTCTTAAAAGAGATTTATTGCTTTGCATTGCAAAGTAGGCAATAAACAATTGTGAGAATGCGCTACAAAATATGCAATAAGTACTTTCTACTATTGATAGCTTATTTTTTAAAGACTTCATATGTCCTGCTGCTTTGATATTATTATTTCTTTAAAAATATTTCATCACAAGTTTTATAATTCAATTAAACTATCTTTAAAATACAAAAATTAAAATAAAAAATTTTAAATACAAATTTATAAAGAATAACATTAAAAATCAGTCTATTTGTTCTTTGCTTCAATGAAAACTCCTTATCAGGTAAATCTAAACATTCCTCCAAGTTGCAAATTAAATAACAAATTAAATACTTCTGTTGTTAGTCATTAGGGAAAGGCAATGCTTACATACCTCGTATATAGGTATAAACATTTAAAACGTACCTATAAACTCTTCAAGTAATACTTGAAATGTACGCCTACGAAAAAAAGAATTCATTTAATTCACTCTTCAGGTGGTGGAAATTAATAACAAAAAAAAAAAACAAAAAAAAAAGAAATAAGAGAAAAAGTAAATAAATAAATTCAGAAAACCAGCAAATATGAATTTTCAATCCTTACCACATTTTTACGAGTCAGTCAGTCAATCCTTCGTGGCCGTTTGCGACCAATGCTCTTAGTGAAGAGAAAGTAAATAAGTGTAGGAGAAAAAACAAAAAAAAAACAAAACAAAACAAAACTCACTTGCCATAACAACTGCAACCTTAGCAAACGGCTGGGTAACCTTCATATATTGTTTAATCAATCTAACGTCAATAATTTTTTTTTTTGTTGATTTTCATATAAACTTTTTCTCATTGAGTGAAGAAGCTATAGGAAAAAAAAAGAATTTATTTTTGTATTTTCGTTCAAATAATTGCATAAATAAAACAACAATCACAAGCGGTAGCAATAGCAGCAGAAGCTGGAGCAGCTTTAAGAGCACTTACAACAACAACCGTAGCAGAGCAATGTCTTTATTTGATAATCCGGATCAAATACGTTTATTGCAAAATTTGTTATATCCGAAAGAAGAGAAAGACGACTCAGAAAGCGACGATGGAGGAGAATCCTTAGTATGCAATAAATTAAGTAAGTTTGAAAAGAGGAAGAATAATAATATTATGTGAAAGGAAACACTTTTTCTACATAAAGCGATAATTTATTTGCTTTAGCACCAGCTACTATTGCAAAACCCTCCATACCGATTAATTCGTCTGCTGATACAAATAAGAAAGACAACTCTTCATCTCCTTACGCTCCAGCTAAAGATGAATCGAAGGAGCAGCAACCGAAAACTATGGAGGAATGGGAGAAAATGCAAGAGGAAGAGGAGAAGTTACTGGATAATCGTAAAATACCTGAATATAATATAACTTATTGTCAGGCCTTGGGAACGGAAGATGTCTTCCTACAAATGGGTAATCGTACGAGCGCCTCAGCCAGTTGTGAAGATTTATTACTTGAAATCCCCTTACCCGAAGAAACAGTTTCGGTCGATAAAATGAGTCTTTCCATTGCGGAAACAGCTGTAGATTTGTCTACACCAATGTATCGCCTTCGAATGCCATTGCCCCATAAAATCAACGTTGATCATTGCAAGGCCAAATATGATGTTGATTCACGTATATTGTGTTTAACTTTACGTTTAAAACGAGAATTGGATTTTGTCAATTTTTAAATATTTTTTCTATACTTTACAAAATTTTCCCTTGAATTACAATGAAGAAAATTGAATTTGATTTTAAATTTTTTAAATGCATTCTTTTATTTTTTTTTTCTTTTTCTCTTCTCATTTAGGTTTGCTTTTACCGATAGTAGTAAAATTAGTAAAAGAATAGCTAGAGTCTGTGTGTTTAGGTTTGAGGTCAGATTGTGTTTCTAAACGAGAGTTGAAAAAAAAAAAGTAAATAAAAGCATTGTGTACATAAACGTTTAATTTATTTTATTTTTATGCTATACACTATATAACTAAGGCGGACTTTGTTAGTTTCGTGCTCACGTTCATAAACAGACCAAGGGTAAAACGAATTCGTTGGTTCGTTAAAACGCTTGATTTAGAACCACATTTTGTAACGGTGTGAGAATATCAGTCTGCTTGACCATTAATGTAAATATATATTTATTTACTTATATATATATATATTTATTTACTTATATATATTAAAGATGTTGAGGTAATAATCTCTTTCGTGGAAATTGTTTTCCAAAAATGCGTTCATTTTTATTTTTCTGCACATTTTCTGCATAATATTAATTTATTATTAAAGTAAGATATGATAATTTAATTAACATGATCATCCTTGAAGTTGGAAAATCTAAATCTAAAATTTAAATTGATTTTTACTATATATCGCATATGAAAATTCATAGATGATGTAGATAATGATCGTAAATGTCAAGTATGGTTCTTCTATTCAGCTCGTAGATGTCATCTATTTTTTTACTCGTTTGATAAATCATAACTTAGTGTCACAGGTGTTCAGTTTTCCTACACAATAATGATACCACAAGAGTGTAAAGATACGTAGGCATATGTTACAATTTAAATCAAAAAAATTATTAAATGAATAACATCCTGTATCTAAATCGATTTAAAGGAATTCATTTATCCATCTCGTTTTTCCTTAAAAATTGCCTCCTTAGTACGTTGTTAAGAAGGAATGGCAATACAATAATTTTCAAAGAAAAAGCTTATTTTTGTCATTGACTTAATAGAAACTTTGAACCTTCTAGGAAAAAATTTATATTTTCCATGAAATTTCGGGCTTTTCCTTAAGCTATCCAAACAAACTGCCAAAATCAAATGAACCCCTGTTGGGAAGTTATAGCCTAATTTCTTATCTATTGATTTCTAGCTTTTCTAAGATATTAACAGATAGCTTTAGTGAGTGTTTGTGATCATTTGAAAGCATTTCTAACCAAAAAAATATACTAATATATCTTCGTCGAGACAATCGCTAAATAGATATAAAGTTAAGAGCGATTCAAGCGAGAGCAAATGTAGAGGGTGACATTTCTAAACAATCCTAACTCATTCTCTACACATATTTCGATTAAATGATTTTTTTATTTTTTTTATATTCAAATTAGGATTAAGTTACACTATGTGACGTAGAACCCCTTGAGCTAAAGATGCTTCCAGCGATTGGCTATGATATTGCCATTTTTTTAATTTTAATATTTCAAAAATAAAATTTTTTTTTTCTAGTATTTAAATATACGCTTAATAAGCTCTTTAAATATCATTATTCTATTGCTTTTCCTTCCATACGGAAAAGATTGTCAAAACCGTCTTTTTATTTAGATTGTTACAATGGTGCTTTACCCCTTGAGGAAGTATGTGGTTTTTAATAATATTTTGTATAAAGCAAATATTTTTTATTTTGTTTTGATTTCACTTTCTTTCATTTTTTCTAAATTTTTTTATTTTTTTTATTTTACTTTATTTTATTTATTTCAACCTGTTTCTCAATGCATATCAATTTTAAGAAAGATTAAATTTTCTTCAACAACTCTTCATGTCTTTTCGAAAAATTTAATGTATTTTACAATAAATGTCAAATTTCTCTTAAAATGTCAGCTTACACAAGAGCAATAAAATGTTAGATGTTATAGTATTTGAGAATAAATGCTTTATTTTTAACCGAAGCAAATGAAAAGTTATAAATACTGGTTTATTTGACTTTAAACGAATCGTGTATACCCAACAACACATTTAATGAACACCTATTTACATATACACATGTATCAGAGAGCATTTGCAATGAGTGCATTGAAAACATTGAAATTTCAAATTTCCATGCAATTTTCAACAAAATTTCAACAGCAATAAGGAGACAGAAAGAAAGAATTTGATTACGAAGACATAATAGTGTTTTGCATGCGTATGATCTTATTAACCCTTTTGTACCTTTTTTTTTATTTTTTTTTTTTTTAAATTAAAAAAATATTTTTGATAAGAAATTTTTTTCTTTCAATTTTAATAAACTCTTTATTTTTTAACATTTTTGGTAAAGAAAATTTTTAAAAATATTTTTGTCAAAATAAAAAAAAAATTTTTTTAAATAGTTTTCGTAAAAATGTAAAAAAAAAAAACGTTTTTTCTTTACATTTATTAAATAAATTTTTATTTTCAATATTTTTGGTAGAAACATTTGTTTCAATTACATAAAAGCATTTAGTAACGGTAAATGTCCGCATTTTTTTATTTGATTTAAATTAATTTCTTGTATTTTCCCTTAGCACGCGACTTACGGCCAAAGTACATTTTTCGTTTAGTCTCTTAACGTATCTGTGACTACATTCACTTTTCTACATTAATACCAGCTACTTTAAAACAAACTTTCAATCAAAAAATATATTTTTCCTCAATCTCGTATAGCCGATGGATGACTGAAATTATTAATGAACTCAATATAAATTTCTATTTATAGCGTTGGATATATGAAAGTAAAGTTATATTACGCGGACAGTTGAACATATTTGAATAGTAGGTACGGTGCTGTGAAATTTGCCTTCATTCTCAATCTGAACAATAATAAATTAAGTTTTGTATGCTGTTTATATGGTAAATTCTCATCAGACATACACTTGTAATTCATTATACATCGATGTATAAATTGTTAAATGTATTTTAATTACATTTTAAATAAACTTACGTCTACAAACTAATGTAAACGAGTTAGATTATCAACCGAACCGATATATTTTTAAGTAACTTCAACACAATTTAAGAATAATAACATCGACCAAAAAATTAGACTTCAATTTGTTGAAGAAATAATATGGAATTTCGACCTAAGCCGAATTTTTCATATATGCCCGTGATTACTACTGAAACGAGATATAAATTTGCATAAATAAACGGTATTTATATAGATAAATAATTGTACAATATTTATTTATACATCAAGATCCGATAATTTATTGTAGGCGATATTTGGCATTCATTAGTTTGCTACATTCCATAAAATCATACAATATGTAAAACTTTATTTGTAGAACTCCACAGCATCTCACAAGTTATTGTATAAGAAAAAATAACAGGTGGGCTAAAAGGTTCATAGGCTGACACATAGATGGCGCTAGTAGTATTAAATCCATATGATTTTTAGTTAGCCCTAACCTTCAAAAAATACGTTTATAAATTTAACAGTTGTTGCACTATTAGTATATGAGTTATAGCATTTTTAGTGAAGCAACTTTTGTTAGTTTGAAAAAATGGATAAAAAGGAATTTCGTGTGTTAATAGAAAAACACGAAAAAAATACTATTGAAGCCAAGCCTTGACTTGATAAACATTATTCGGACCTTATACCAGGAAAATCAATTATAGAGAAGTGGTTTGTTAAATTTAAACGAAGCGAAATGAGCACCGAGGACGATGCACGCGCCCCAAAAGAGCTGTTACCGACGAAAACATCAAAAAAGTCTACAAAATAATTTCGGATAACCGTAAACTGAAGTTGATTGAGATAGCTGAGACTCTAAATATATCAAAGGAACGTGTTGGACATATCGTGAATAAATATTTGGATATGCGAAAGCTCTGTTTAAAGTGGCAGCCGCAGCGAGCTCACAATCAACCAAAAACAAGAACGAATTGATGATTCTAAGCAGTGTTTGGAGCTGTCCAATCGTAATAAACCCGAATTTTTGCATCGATATGTGACAATGGATGTTACATGGCTCCATTATTTCGCACCGGAGTCCAATCGATAGTCAGCCGAGTGAAACTGAAAGCCTATTTTGAGGCTAAAGACAAATCGTACTATAAAAATGGTATCGAAAAATTGTATGACCGCTATAATCGTTGTATCGCCCTCGAAGGCAACTATATTGAATAATAAAATCAAATTCTTTTAAAGAAAAGAATTTTTCTATGTTAGCCTATTCTATTCTTCTACTTCAGCCCACCTGGTGATATTTCCTCTTACTTATCCACAATAGAAATGCGCTTTAATGTTTGCGGATCCTTAACAGAAGATGTAACAGTAATTATTATTATATAATCCTGGATAATACCGTCACTTCTTCATGTCAAAGTGCAATTATGATCAGTCGTTGTTGTCCAACTTTCTAAGATCATTTAGACATTTAGTAGAGAATAATTCAATATCGTTTGCTCTCATAAAAACTTCGTCAAACAACTATTTGTCTGCAGCAATGATGAAATTCATTAAATCAACGATATAGAGTAATTAGCAGAAGTCTATTTTTTTTTTGTATTTTAATTTGTGCTGCTGTACCGCTGTCAGAAGTTATACAAAATTATTCCACGAAAATGATCTTCAATTAATTCGGTTTCTTAAGTTAGAATGAATCAAAAAATTTATTAGTGCACAACTATCATAAGAAATTTCAAGTTTTATGCGGAATTTTTACCACAATTACAGTTAGCAGTGGGGATCAATGTAGTAACAATTATATGAAGTTTGCACATTCGATATCGTCCTACTTGCAAGGTATGCAAGACTCAATGATACGAGATACACTTAATTTTCTGTTATATCAATCGATGATTCAGTATCATTTTCTAAATCAGAATCATTTTTTTAATCGATTTAAGCTCGTCTTTCTGACCACTCTCCATGCATTTTTGTATACGAAAAGAAAAAGGCTTATAGAAGAACTGCTCCATTCAAAAAGGTAATAACAATTTTTCAACTGATAATTAAACACTTTCAACCTAAGCATTAAACATTAAATTTTTGTTTATTCATTAAACTTTCGAAACAATCTGCTTCCTCGGCATGTGGATTAACTTGCCTTTTTTTTGTTTTTTTTTTTTCTGCTTCGCACTTCTTTCTTCCTAGCTGGACGGAATACTTTCTCCAATAATTTCATCTTTAACGTATTAGTGCTATAATTATTATTTAGTATGAACTTTGGTTTTTTTCTTTTTTTTTTGCTTTTTTTGCTGCTTCTTGGCGCTATCTCTGACGTATCGTATTGAAAGAGATGTTTTTATTATCCCTAAAAGATTTTTTCGTAATTAGCTTTACATTTTAATGTCTACTGGCTAGTGTAAGCTTTAAAGAAGATTTAATTAAATATAAAACAGAGACGAATAAATGAAATTTTTCATGAATAATTGTTGAATTGTTTAACAGCGTACGAATAAAAGTATTTATTGGAAATTCTTTTAAAAATGATCTGTAAACATATACAAGTTTACAAATAAATATTTACTGGTTTCTCTCTTTAAATGTATGTAACGGAATAAAGATAAACAATTTGCTTAATTTACAATAATGAAAAGTAATAAATTAAATCAATTACTAAAACAATTGAAAAATAATTTAAAACGTTATAATCGTACTACAACACTTTCTCTTCTACGATTCTAAGTTAAAAATTTAATAAAAATTTGAAATTTAATAAAATCCAAAGGTTTTAAATTATGGGCCGTAAAAACTTAGAATTTCATAAAAAGTAACTCTTTGCTTAAAATTTGTATGAACTGAAAGACTTGCATACAACAATAAAGGCATAAAAAAAAAAGAATATTATTTAATTTGCAAAATACCCTCAATATGTATAAAGAAAAACAAAAAATACATACATACATAAAGTATGAACACATTTTTATTTAAAATGATATCATGTTTCTCAGTAGTTAAAATTTTGATAGAAAAATATTGTTTCATGTTTTCTTCAAATCTTAAGTTTATGCTTAATTTTTTAAGCGAAATTTCGCTAAATGTTCTCAGTAGTTGTGTGTGTCATATGGGAACGAAAAAAATATTTATTCTGATCGATGACGTATACGGGACACCCTTAACTTGTAAACAGTTACTGTTACAGTTACAGACTATATATAATAAAAAGAATAACATAAACAAAATATCGTTGGGAAAACTTTGATCTCTAAGATAACTTTCGTTTTGTTTGATCAATATCGTTCGGTAAACAAAGCTTCCGGCACTTGGTGATAACCGAAATTGTATATAATTTCCTTATTAACTAATTAACTTGTTTCGATATAAATACTATTCTAAATTTATTCAATTGTCACTATGTCGTACTAATATTTCATTTTTGTTTTATAAGTTCTGCAATATAAACGCATTTTTCTTTCTTATAAAAATTTCTTATATATTTTACACGTTTCTTGCGTTGAATAACATTAAGAAAAATTACAAACAATTTAATATGAATCTTGAATAAGACCACCATTTTAGGAAAATAATCATCTAAGAACATCGCGACTCTTCATAATCAATATAATCGAATTTATATAATTAAAACCTTTTAAAGGTTTTTGGAGTTGTACCAATAAAACAACAGCAGACTTAGCTTAAGTTAGATCCACTTTTTATTATGCCGATCGATTCAGAGTCATTTTATACCTCTGTTTAAATTTGCTTGTCTGTATGTCTGCTTGTTTGTCTGTCTGTGTTCATTTGTTCTCAACCTACAGGCCGCAATGTTGACGCAAATTATAGCACTGATATGCCTTAGTCCAAGAACAAACTCAATTGTTTGGATAGTTTTGATCCGAACAAGTTGACGATTATCCTCCTGTGTATTTTATAAAAGCCATTATAAGAAATAAATTTTCAATTTTGATAATTGCGCGTATCAAATATCAAGACAACTTGTGAAATATGTTTTAAGCAATTGACGATAATCGACTTGTTACAATTTTTTCAGTTCTTTTCCTTTTTCTCTTCTTTAAGGAGGTTCAAAAGGAATCACAACCACCTTACAATCTATTAGAGGAGAAAATTACGGAATTATGGAAATGAAATCTTAGTTTTGTATTTAAAATATAATAAATATCTCTATAATGAATATGAATAAGAATACTAAGACAAGACGGGAGGGATGGAAGAAGATAATAAAATTAAGGATTTCATAATAGTATCAGACATTTATATCACAGAGTGCTACAAACGGAAAATACAATCAAGCCCCAGTTTTTAAATGTAATAAGTGTATGGGAATAAGAAAGTCAAGGGGTCTTCGCTTAGTTTAATCAAAATTAAAAAAACATAAAAAGAATTATAAATATATTCAATTAAAAAATTTTTCGCTTCTCTTTATATCAACGATTAAAGAACGTAAATACATTTGTCTATTCGTTCCATTTGTAACACTTGAAAATATAAGACGTAAAGGACGTTCCAAGTATTGCATGTAGTCGCGAGCGAATCAAATCAATGGATAAATCTGTCTCACCATTTAAATCACTTTTATTCAACAATTTCACGGAACCATCTAGATTTGAATCAGATTCTAAATCACGATCCTTCTTTTTGATGACGGTCACTTGTGCCAGTCCTCTCTCCCTATTTTCACTGATGTGTCTCATCTCATCCGTCAAGATATTAATCGTGATCGACCCTGCGATCACTTGCGCTTTCAATCCCGAAATAAAAAACGTTGACCCACACTGGGATTGCGTACAAAAAAACTGATGTGACTACTGCGGATATCACTTTCATTATGGTAGCTCTAGGGCCTCCAGCACATTTGGCATCGCCCTTGCGAATGCTGATTGGAGCTCGTTGTCGATTACTACTACTCCTAAATATTTCAGCATCAGAAAATATCCAATAGGATGATTACCAATTCTAACACTCATACTTTCGATTTTTTTTTTCTGGCTGCTTATAGCACCGCTTCCGTTTTGTGTTCTGTCAAGTCTAGCCCTGCTGTACCTAGCCATGCTTTCAGATGTGCCATTGTGTCGTTTACAATCCCTCCTACGTGGGTGGTGTACTTATGGGTGTGTGTGTGTTTGTGCGTTTCAATAATAATATGTAGCATTTTGCATCCAATTCTGACAGTTTGTATTTAGCGAGCAAACTTGTAAGACGTCCTGTAATCTACTCGATGATTTGTTTCAGGAAAGTTTGTGGAAAATTTATTTGAAATTTTCTTCAAAAACAGAAAAATGAGTGACTTTTGGTAACGCTATAAGTACAAATGTCACCAAAAGTATCAGAAATTATTGAAAATAATGCGGCAAAGCGAAATAGTCTTTTTAGCATGTCAAAGTTAAAAAGGAAAGTTAATACAAAAATAGAGCAAGCATCAGTAATGAGAGATATCTCTGAAAAAAACAATAATTTCGTGGACAGGTAATGCGAGACGATTTTTACATTAAAAAATAAAAGCAAAACTTTTTCCAAAACTACCAAGTTTTTAAAACAAATTTTTTTAAGGACGAAAGGCAATATGATTTCAAAACTATTTTAGTTATTTAGAAACGATTCTTCCCCTCTTTCGCGCATACTAAGAATAGTCGAAGGACACTGTTTTATATCAATCAATAGGCGAAAAGACGAAATCTTTTGGCGAGCAAAAAACGCTATTAAGTATCGATACCTCCCCCTTACCAGTGCATTCGCCGAAGGATATAAATAAATATCGAACGCTATAAATAAATCTTTTTTGTTTTTTTTTTTTTTTGAGGAAAATTAAAACTTCTTGACGTTGAAAATTGTACAGACCGTATTATTTAAAAACAAAATTTTTGCAATAAATTAAGTTTTTTTAAGTACAAAAAAAAAAAACAAGAACATTTCGAGCCTAGGTGATCCCAAGACCATCGTAACTTTCTTACATGTTTTTGCACTTGTTCACGTCAAATTCTGTCCTCATAAATTTTCTAATATAACTACGCTTGCTTTGGCATAGAAAAGATCTCTCATGTAAATGACAGCTGCACAGTAGAAAGCCTGCGGTGTGGTATTAGCATCTTAGTGGTGGTTTAGCATTAATGCTGTTATATACCGCCATAGCTGACACAATGATAGGCTTATGAAAGCTTTTTACTACTTTACATCTATGTCGCGCGTTTCCGTTATAAGTTTTCTTTTTTCCTAACGCAGTTTTTAATTTAAAATAAAAAGCGAAAAACAAAAAAAAAATAAAAAAAATGTGAGGAAAAAAGATTTTGTTCGCTTTTTTATTTCAATTGCATTGCAAAAGCGGGCAGCAAAAGTTTTGTGGCAGGCACTCCTACCATGCACTAACGCAGTCGTTCATCGCGTTCATGCAGCCTTTCATTCATTCCTTGCAATTTAAAAATTTTCCTTTCATTTCTTTTCCATTTTTGTTTTTTTTCCGCAGCTTCTTTCAGTTAACTATAAAAGTGTTAAAAGTGTTAATTGCTTCTTTTTCTTTCTTTTTTTTTTTGTTTTTTTTTTGTGTTTTAACATCATGACAAAGTATAATTTTTCTGAACTGAAAATGTACAACTTATTCGAAAGGTTTATTTACAGTCTTAGGTTTAATTGCTTCATACCTTACATCAGAATAAACGGCAAATACCCCACTAGGTAGATAATGTAAGAAGGTAGGTGTAAATGGTTAGATGTCAGTATGCGTCTATTAGTAAAAAGTTGGTCTTTTTAACAGTTCCTAAAACCAAATACTTAAACGTTTAACTATGATTAATTATTTGTCAACTTGTTATAATAAAAGTTGCATTTCCGACAATTTTAGTCTGTGTTCAATAAGCTAAAATGAAAGTAAAGTAAGAGAGAAGTAAGGAGAATACGAATTTTTTTTATGTTAAATGGTTGAAACGTCCTCAAGCAAATAGAACAGCATAATCAAGGTAGAGAGAAGGTCTAGTTTAGAACGGTAGTCTGTAAATTTCATTATCTTCTTTGTATTGATTACTTCTCAATAGTGTTGAAAGGTGATTTATTTTAAATTTTTTTTTTATATACTAACTGACACGATAAGGTAAAGAAAGCCTTTTGTATGACGTTCGTTATACACAATATCAGAGATGCATATGCATCACGCATTTTTTTGTTTGCAAGATGTGTGTGTGTGTTCGTTATTTGTGCAAATTTACGTGTGTGTGTGTGTGTGTGTGTGTGTAAATATTTATGTATGCATAGCCATAACGATAACCATAATTTTTCTACCCACCATCGAATGTGTAGGGTATATTCATTTTGTCATTTTGTTTGTAATGCCCAGAAGGAAACTTCGCAGATTCCTTACATTCTTCATCAGTACCAAATTTAGAATCGAATTAAGCATGTCCGTTTGTTCGTTTGTACAGCAGTCCGTTTGTCTGTTGGCAGAAACATTTGAAGTTCTTACATGCAGTTTGGTATTGGAAATGGGACAGATTGGTCCAAGGACTATCCTATAGTATAGCGTACACTGAGAAAGCAAAAGAAATTTCGGTTTTTGTTCATTACTTATAAATGATATTTATAAAAATTCTCAAAAATCTGTTTCTGTACAAAAATGGATAAGATCAACCACACCCACCCGATATAAATGAGTATTGAATTTAAATTTGTTTGGCAAAAACGTTTGTTACATCAAGCAAGAAGCTTCAGAGACCCTATCAGTCAGTATCAAATTCAGAATCCACCTAGGCATGTCCGTCCGTCCGTCTGTCCATTTCTGTTTGCTTATTTATGGAATGTCTGCAACAACCATTTTCCACTTCGCAACAATCTATGACCTATGGAGCAAATTTGACAAAAGCATTGGGTGTTATTGCATGTATCTTGCTACAGAAAATGGGTCAAATCGATCAAAGGACACTCCTCAGCTTTCGGTGTATTTCGCTCACTACTTATAAACTAGACAATACAAACTGTCACGGTATTTCATAAAAATGAGAAAAATCTGCCACGCCTACTCAATATTATACAGTATCGATATTTAATTTTTTCGACATATTTTTGAGGATAAAGGTAGTGGGTATAAAAGATTCGGCACAATCGAATTTACTTTTCTTACTTGTTATTTAAGATATCCAAGAACCTCTTCACACGTTACACCTATGAAATGTTCCTTTTTTTTTTTACTTTATTTTGAAATATTTATTACAGCACATATGTAAATAAGCACTTGCACAGGGTGATATACATATATATATATATATATATATATATATATATATATTTAATACGAATGAGTTAGATTAGCATTCTCACAAACACACTTACGTAAGTCTTGTGTTAATTTTTTATATATATTCGCCTATATACAACCGGCATTTAAGGCGCATGACCATCTCAGATGAAGAACGGTAATAAAGAGTATTTACATTTCATAGTTTTCTATGTTTATTTCTTTTATACATTTCGATATTATGAAAACGTAGGAATATAGAAAATATTCTCTTAAACGATTTGCATTTGAAAAAATTGCTAGTGACGCTAAAGAGCTAGCTATCATCAAATTGGTTGTATTCAAATATTATATTGAATCTTTTAATAAATAATGTCACCTTTTTGCATGCATTCATCACCTTATTTCAAAGGCTTAACATTTTTTTCAAATGTTTTCAAAGCATAGAAAGAGAAATTGATTTATATATTGTTATATAGTGCTTGAATTCGAAAATGAAATTTGCTCATCGATCCTTTTGCATCGTTTTCATCAAGTTATTGGCAAAAATTTCATATATTTCGTGCATATATTTATATTTAAAACTTTATAGTTTAACCTTACTAACTGCCTGAAGTTTGAAAAGGAAATAAGATAAATTAATAAGGGAAACAACATTTACTCTTAAAGCTGACGATAGCCCCTTGAAGTTAAACCACATGTTTTTATAGTAATTTTCCTATTTATGAAATGATTAACCTCAAAATCTTAAAAATACTTAACCTCAATTTTCTGTACGATATACGCTATACGTTAAGATATGAAATTATATTAAACACATCAAGAACGACACCTCTTATTGTATCAACCAATAATCTCTGAATCGATTTAAACTTTTCTGTCCGTCTGTCCTTCTGTTGTCTGATGACTGCTCATGTATTTTTGTGTTCAATCTTGAACATCTTTTGATGAAAAAAGAAAACCTTGACATGTTTTCGCGTAAGAGCGAACTCTATTGAATATGAGTTGGATTCGCTCTTTGATATTCTTGGTTAAAAAAAAAATTAGAAAATAATATTTTTTCATGTTAAAATCATTTATAACCATCACCTTTATCTTAATAATAATAAAAAAAAAAGATTGTAGTTTCGATCACCGATAATATTGAACGGGTGTGGCCGACTTTTGATTTTCATTTTTATAGAGGTAGTTTGTGATCACCTATAGATCACCTATAAAACATACATTATGTTTGTTGTAGTTTTGTTGTAGTTTATGACTAATGCGTAAAAAGCAATTCTTTGTTTTTTTTATGCTTTATTATGCGTATTCTTTGACTGATTTTCCTCGTTATTAAAATCGAATTGCGTATAAGAACTTTCAATATAAAAACGATATTTTAATCTATGCGATCACAAAAATATCTACTATAAACGGACATGTTTATTCAGCATTTAATACCAATCAAGAAAATATATATTTCACAAGGTCTCTGAATCTTCTTTCACGATATTGCAAATATTTTGACGAATTGAATGATGTATACCCAACCTTTGGTGAATGGAATAAATATTTTCTTTTTTTTTTTCTATTTTTAATATTTATCGTCAAAAATCGACGAAAAATTACATTCTGTCGTGTTAAATGAATATAAAAAATTTGTAAGGAAATTTTTGTAACCTTTCCCATAGCAAAGTTCTTATGAAACATAAGTTGTAATATGGTAGTAAAATCCAATTTTTCATACAGTAGATAGTAAAACGATCCGATACATAAATTTATTGGACTATAAGTTGAGGAGTCAAATTCGCGTTTCTTTTTCAAACTCACTTCCATATAAGGTAGCAATCAGGTACTCAAAGATACGATATTTGAAATTTGATTACAATTCATAGTATTAGTTTGGGGAAAAAGAAATCCATTATTTTTATATGAACTTCAGGACTTTATTTAACAT
>KK351012.1:4228687-4250868 GCA_000671755.1 Glossina brevipalpis
TTCACCGCTCTTTGACCACGATCGTTTTCGCACAGTGTTATCGTATGTGATCAATTTCTCATCTCCAGTCACCATCTTTTTCCTCAAACTAATATTTTTTGTATATTTATTTTATTTATTATATTTATTTTCTTTATTTCACTTATTATTTATTTATTTTATTAATTTCATTTATTTCATTTATTTTATTTATTTTATTTATTTTATTTATTTTATTTATTTTATTTATTTTATTTATTTTATATATTTTATTTATTTCATTTATTTTATTTATTATTTATTTATTAATTTCGTATAGAATTTTCTCTTTTAGTTTTCATTTCATATACGATATCTTACATAAATGAAATAGAGCTCATCTAAACGAACATATTTTGTGCATGCAAGTTGTATTTAAAATTTTCAAAAGGACTTAATCCCCCTCGCTAAGCTCTGCGATTATTCAATGCAGTGCTCAATTTATGTTAATCCTATGGTTAACAAACTGGATGCACCAAATCTGACCTCTAAATAGTGGTTTTTCTTACTTCACTAGATACTGCCTCGGTTAGCAATTTGTTTTTTTTTTCTTTTTGTGGGGAAGAAGGGTTTTAGTCAAGTTTAGTTATACCAAAGAAAAGAAAAAATATTTTCATGTTAATCTTTATCATTTATCATAAGGCTTTTAATAGCTGTAAATAATTTCTTTAGCTTTGAAGAAGCGTTTTCAAAATCACGCGTTACGGTATGTACGTCGAAACAATTGGCATGCGCCACGAGTATCCGTTATAGGGTATATTTACATAACATTATTTATCTCTTTTAAGTTGTGGCATGTGCTGGTAAATAACTCGAACTTTAAAAATCTTAGCATTCACCCAAAAGCTAAACACTTACACAGGACGTGTTTATTGTGCTTAATTAATGAATAAATTATGCATAAAAAACCAACAACAAGGGGTTGTAACATAAGTGTAAGCGTGGATGTGAAAGTAAATGTGAATATAAATGTGAATGTAAATGTGAACGTAAGAAATGCTAATGTGAATGTAAAATGTGTAAATTGGTCGAAATACTAATTTTTCCAACTTCAGTCACGTCCGAAATTGTAACAGAAAACTTTGCAAGCGAACTGAGAAACATGACGCTACGAACTTTTCTGAATGAATAAGAATGTGTTTTGAATTTCATATAAAAAAAAAAAAAAGAATTGTGAATATAAAAACACACAAAAGAGAAGGAAACAAATAATGTTAAGTAATCCATGAAACGCAACAAATATATCTCAACGAAATAATTTTACATATTTGTATATAAAAGTTATTTTCTTTTGCTTAAGCATGCTTCTTAAGCGCTTGATGTGCTAGAAATTTATTTAATTATTATTATAATTTAAATTTTTACCTGAAAGCTGTTCTCGAAATTCTCACGCATCGAATAATTGCCTTTGTTACGTGACATAGTCCGTTGAATGTTATGCTGACGTAATCGCGGAACGAATAGATCTTCTTCACTACTACTTGAGCTCAACGTATTTACAGCGGCCTCAAGATCTGCTTGTTCTAAAGCCGCATACCTTACTGACTCTGCAGTATTCGAACGGAATTTATTACTTAAACTTTTAAATATATTTGTCGGTAGATGGACTTTCGCTGATGCGTTCTTTGCATGGACCGTATTTCGCGTCACCTTATTACCACGCAATCTATGACGACGATGACGTTTATTGCTGCTTTTTGGTCGATTTGTTGATGTCAACGTTTCGAGACGATTTTGTGCATTTAATATTTCCATCCACGAACTCATAACTCGGCACCAAGAAAACAAAACAAAAAAAAACTCAAATCGAAATTTCACATAAATTTTATCAATCTCTCAGTTATTTTTAGTTCGTTCTTTGTAAGAGTTTTGTATTTAATTATTTTTTATTTTCTTTTTCTTTTTTTATTTTTATTTACATTCTCTGTTTTCGTAGAATTTTGACTGCAATGCAAATATCCGTCTTTGACATTACACGTGCGTATGTGTGTGTGTGTGCGTGTGCGGACATAAAAATGTAATTATTTTTAAATATTGCTGGCCGTCAACGATGAACATATGGAGTTCTGAAAATTATAGGAAAATAAATATTCGGAGAAAATTATAAAAGATTTTTTTTTTTTTTTTTTTTTTTAATGAAAAAAGCAAAGAAATTTAATGTATGACAACAGCTTGATTCTCTAATCACTTTATTTTTCAACATTTCAATATTTATTTTACTTTTGATATTATTCGTTTCTCGTTAAATATTTATAAATAAAAAAAAATGAAAGAAAATTAAATGATTTATGTAGAAAAACTTTTAATATAAATTTGCATCAATACCTCACAATTTATAATATGAAGCAAAAAGATTTAACCAAAAGTCATGTAAAAAAATTGTAAAAGAAATGGAAAAATGAAAAATATCTGAAAAGATCTATGAAAATAAAATTGCATGCGTTAGTTTTATCGCTGCTCAATATATCTGTAAACCGCACAAATTGTAGCTTTTCTTAAGGAATTTCTTTATTATTACTCGCGCTTGCAATTGCTATTTTTTGCGAAATAAAAAAAAGTGGCTGCCATTTATCGTCCCGTTCTCTGCTGTGCGGTCTTTTTGCATATTTGCGTTGGTATGGCCCGACAAATAATTTTAACAAATGATGAAAATTGTCAATGAGTTTTTCCTCAAATTATTCCGCAATTGTGTCTGCATGACTTTGTGTAAATTTTTTGTTCAAGTGTTTAGCGATTTCAATAACTATTGTAATGGAATTTCTCTTGTGATTTTTTCATAAAAGAAAAGATATTCGAAAAAGTCAAAGAAAATTTTTTATTTTTTTTCTTTCTTGTTTTTTTTAGCACAATTACATATAATCCAAATGTAATTACATAGAAACTGATATTAACAGTTACAGTTTGATTTGAAGTTGCAGTGAAAGGTAGAAACATTTTGCTATTATTGCCTTTCGTAAGGCATGTGTTAAGTTTCTGGTAAAGAGTTTGTCTTTATATACAAAGAATTCGTAGACGTCTCGAAAAGAATCTCTTAACACGCACTTCAACTTTCATATCATAGTTTTGAAAAAAAAAACCCTTAAAACACCCAACGTTCACTGAAAGTAGACCATAAACAAACAAAAAAAAATTTACGAAGTTTCATTACAAATATTTCTTGTCGGCCGATGATTGATATCGATCAAATCAATGCTTTTTCTCGCCTTCGAATGGTATTTAAGAAATAGAATATGACCTCAAAATTGATCATTAAATTTTTTTCGAGATATTTATGAAAATTTATTGGAATTTTACGTACAAAATTTGCTTCAGTTTGCATTACGGAAGAGAATTTATATATGACACATATATACCAAATGGGCTGAAGAGTTCGTAGGCTGACACATAGATGGCGCTACTAGTATTAAATCCATATGACTTTTAGTTAGCTCTAACCTTCAAAAGACACATGTATAAATTTGACAGCTGCTGCACTATTAGTATGTGAGTTATAGCATTTTTGTGAAGCAACACTTTGGTGTCGGTTCATCACTCGGCTGACTGCCGATTGGACTCCGGTGTAAAATGACGGAGCCATGTTTCATCCATTGTTACATATCGAGCCAAAAATTCGAGTTTATTACGATTGAACAGCTCCAAACACTGTTTAGAATCATCAATTCGTTGTTGTTTTTGGTCGATTGTAAGCTCGCTGCCGCAGCCACTCTAAACAGAGCTTTCGCATATCCAAACTTCACTTTATGGTTATTCGAAATTATTTTGTGGACTTTTTTGATGGTTTCGTCGGTAACAGCCCCTTTGGGGCGTCCACTGCGTGCATCGTCCTCGGTGCTCATTTCGCTCCGTTTAAATTTAACAAACCACTTTTCTATAATTGATTTTCTTGGTGTAAGGTCCGAATAATGTTTATCAAGTCAAGGCTTGGCTTCAATAGTATTTTTTTTCCTATTTTTCTATTAACACACGAAATTCCTTTTTATTCATTTTTTCAAACTAACAAAAGTTGCTTCACTAAAAATGCTATAACTCATATACTAATAGTGCAAGAGCTATCAAATTTATACACGTGTCTTCTGAAGGTTAGGGCTAACTAAAAATCGTATAGATTTAATACTAGTGGCGCCATTTATGTGTCAGCCTACGACCTTTTCAGCCCACCTGTTACAGCAATGGACACATAAGTAGCACATATTTACATCAAAAGTTTAACAAAAAAAAAAGCCACATTTAATTTAGTAGTCGTTTAATTAGAAACTTTTCAATAAACTTTTCTTAGCGATTTTCTAATGTTTTGAGACCCTATTTACACTGAGAACCGTGAAGGTGCTCGAAGTAGTCATCAATTGCAGATTTTAGGTTTTCATTGTTTATTAGCGAATTGTTTATCAACGTATCATTTTGATAAGTTTGAAAAAAGGAAGTAATCCAAGAAGGATAAATCTGACAAATAGCGTACGTGAGAAATTAATTCAAATACTGACACAATGATTTTGGTCATAATGTAAAGAGGGATATGTGCATCAAATACGGCCATTTATTACTTGATTTGAGCACACAAAGAATGCAATAACATCGGATAATTCTTTTTTTTTTCTTTTTGGTGATAATTAATGAATCATACGTGTTCAGATTTTAGTTTAAATATATTTTATAATTACTCTAATAAGTGCTTTTGAATCTTACTAACGGAATGATGAAATTTGTTCATCGTCATAATTCGGTGACGAATAGAAAAACAAACAAAAAACAAAAAAAAACACAAATCATATGCATGAAGAGATACACATTAACATTGAATTCCAGAGTTTATTGCAGGCAATTGCAAGAAGAAATATATTTAATCGTACGTATTGAGCGAAATTACTTTGCTCTTATACTCACCGTAGGGCATTAAATTTGTCTAATGCTTGTGACGTTTTGAAAAAATGCTTGGATAATGAATGATTATGTGAAATATTTCTTTTCTTGATTAGCATGATTAACTCAACCATATTTGACGAAACTTGTCTGTTCATCTTTCGAATATAGGATTACAAGTTCAAAGCTTATTTAAAACCTTCTTCAAAACTTGTTCTTAATAAAAAAGAATTTGATCAGATTGAGATTCGAAAATCAATCAAAACGAATATTGAAATTGGTTTTAAAATATTTCTATAATAATTTTATATATATATATAGTTTCGCCAGACCATTCTCATTTGTCATTTACATATATAATATTGAATAGTTGTGAACGAATTTCAAAAATTCGTCTTGAACCGAATTATTATTTTAATCGTTTAATGTAATTTTTTTAAAATTTAAGTAATTAATTCTCTATTTTTTTATGTTTCATTTATGAAATAAAAAAGAAAGCAATATCAAATATAAAATATTAGCTTATCTAAAAAGTATTGAGCTCTCAAAATATCAAATTGTTATAATGGATTTCATCTCTTACATTCATATTCATAACCTAACATTTAGAGCAATTAACGTTATCATTATTATTAGGCTTAATATTTATTAGATCATTTCTTTTCTTTTTTACTTAAAATTTTTTACAGTGTACTCCTTTCTGACTATATTATTAAAAAATAAAGAAATGCATAGAAGTACGCGCACGAGTATATGTGTGTATGTTCCTTGATGTTGCAATTTATAAACATTTTAACACATGGCTAAGTCTGCGCAATAGAAAGAAATCAATAACATATTGTTCGTAAATGTGTGTAGCATGTTGTCATTACCCTAATGATCATTAACGTACATAATGTTTAATATAATGTTCTAAAGTTTTTTTTTCAAAATATGCATTGCATACAGGTGTCTCTTTGAAAAGAACATAATAATAAAAAAAAAAAAAAAGACAGCTACTAAAGACCGAGAGACAGACAGTTAGATAGACAAACCGAATATTTTCTTCTTCTTGATTTTTAATAAAACGTTAGCCGTGTAAATGCAATTAAGGTGTTTGCGTAATGCACTTATAAGACGTATTAGACATATTTGTAAGTCAGTTACCCGATTCTAGATTATTAAGTTTAATTAATAATAGTTTATTAACATAATTCTATTAATTCAATGTTTATTTATTACAAAATAATATTCGATAATAATGATAAAAAAAAAAGAAAAGAAAAAGAGGAACAACAACATAATG
The DNA here is from genome assembly GCA_000671755.1 of Glossina brevipalpis. Lineage (NCBI taxonomy): Eukaryota > Metazoa > Arthropoda > Insecta > Diptera > Glossinidae > Glossina > Glossina brevipalpis. The sequence continues at coordinate 4,234,848 of KK351012.1, forward strand.
CAATGATTTTAACCGCATAGCTTATGTCTGTTCTTTTCTTAACTTTCGAAGTAATTTTTCATATACAACTACAACGGACTGCTGTTTTAATCATAGAGTATACTACAACATGCTATGTCACTTATAATAAATATTTCTAAATAAGTTTGTGCGGATGTATGTCCGTCGGTCCATGCATTGTTTATCGACATATTTTTATGTTCAACTCACAGATTTCGAATTTTCAAAAAAAAATTTTTTTTTTTTTTTTTGAAAAATTCATTACACATGTTATGCTTTTGCCCAAGGACGATCATACCCCTTTAATTTTGAAAAAGTTCTTAGTAGAAAACAAAATTTTTTTTATTTCTAATATTTCTCAACTAAAATCTGTGAATAAATAATATTGTAACATATACTACACGTATATAGAAAATTTGTATAGGATGAGACAATTTGTTGGAATTAATTCCTTTTTCAGGAAAGACAAGCCTTTATCTGATAACAAAATTTACTTTTTGTTGTTTCATGATGAAAATTGAGACAAAATATTATGATATGATTTACAAAATTATTGTGAGATGTTTGGGTTTTTTCAAAAAAAATTATTAATTTTTCTAAAAACTTTTTAATAGTGCAGTGCATTTAATAGTCGACTTTAGGCCCCTGTATAAGATTTGAACTTGTCTTTTCTTCACACTTGTCTGTCTATTATACTCATTCTTCGTCCAGTAAGTGTTGTTAACTTTTCGTCTTCTGATTATACTTCTTTGCCATCTTGCCGTACATACATAAATGCATGCATATACATGCTTACATACAAAAATGTATAAAAATTCATATATATGTAATTACATACATAAATGCCCACATGCCTACATACGTACATACATACATACATACGTATATACATACATTCATACATAAATATGAATGGGAAAAGTAAACAAGTGCAAAAGTGTTCGTTCACAAAAAGCAAACAAAGTCAAGCTTAACGTTTGTGCGCTGATGTTAGGCCAACGTCTTACAAGTAAGGCCAAATAAAACGGTGATTAAAGCATTAGCTTTGGTGATCATGACGTTGACGACGGTATGGTGTTTTTAGTAAAGCGTTAAGATTATTGTCAAAATGCTTACTCAGGCCACATTGCCAATCGACGTTTACGTTTAGTACTGTTCCAGAGTTTTACCCATAAAGACACGTTTAGCTGAGCAGTGTTTTTTTCAAGCGGTTTCTTTTGGCGTTAAAAAAGCGATAAGAATTCGTTATATATATATATGTACATATATATATATACATGTAAATACGTATGTAAATAAACAAAACTTGACAATGAGTAATTTCTAAAAGAAAAAAATATTTTTAAATAATTAAAATACATAACATAAATGTTTCAACATAAAAAAAACACCAAGTTAATAATGTGAATAAAAAATTAAATATGATTTTTTGTCTCTTAAACACTTTTTACAAAAACTGCCTAAATTTCGAATAACTGCAATTCATTAGATAACTATTTTAAAACGTGCGATAAAATATTGATTTTTAAAACATTTTTCCTTTTTTTTTTCTTTTTTGTGTGAACGTGTATATGTTTGTGTGTGCGTTTGCAAAAACTAAAAGTTACATGCAGAGATTCATTAAAATGTTTCCTATACATCATCTAACATTTATTTTAATAATTTCCTGGCTTAATGTACAAGTGGTGTATACACAGCACCAGCAGCAAGAGCAGCTGCAACAATACGAATATGAACGGCCATCTATACCACTAACACCATCTGCTTTAGAATCTAATAATATTGACAATGGCAGCACCAGTAATAACAACAATAAGAGCAATAATAGTATTAGTAGCAGTAGCAGTAGTAGTAGTAGTAGTAGTAGTAGTATTAGTAGTAGTAGTAGTAGTAGTAGTAGTAGTAGTAGTAGTAATAGAATTAGTAGCAGCAGCAGTACCGGCTTCAGCTTTTCAGCTGGAAAATATGATGGTTTTGGACAAAAACCGCATCAACAACTACAACAACAGCACCAACAACAATTGCATTCATCTAAGAAATTACCCGATACCACCACTAAAGGCTTTAGGATGCCGTTACCAATGGCCAAGCAACTAACAGCTTCGCGTAGACCGAATCCATTTAAGAAATGGTTCGGTGTTTTAAATCGGAACATTGCAGTACCAACAACAACCACACCATCATCAGCATCATTATCAAATACATCAGCCGTTACACTAAACACAACACTTAATACATGTTCGTGCAGGTAAATATTCTACATTGAGTTTTTTTTTTGCCTCTTTTTTTTTGTTGTAGTATTTGTGTGCTTCTTTGCTTTTTGTTTTGATCTGACAAACTCTAATGTGCCTGACTGCATAACCGTGTGAATTGCATAACTGTCTAACTGTTGTCATATGTTTGTCATGAATTCATATTAAGAAAAAGACGTCAAAGAGAGAGGAATGTTAAAAGGGGAATTGAACTCGAAAAATGTTCTCATAGCAGCACAGTCCCTCACTGTGTTTACTTTTAAACCAACAATAACAAGAAAGGAATCTGTTCAATTTAGGTCGAATTCTTAGTGTCCATCGGTAGTTTATAACGGAGAATAACAAAGTCTTCGATAACATATGATATGAAATGAATACGTATTATATCTTAATTCTAGAAAAAATCCATAGTAGTGTCTTGTTGGTTTTCTATGGACGTTCTCCATTTTATTAAAATACAATTTTTAGTTTTAAGGATCTCTTTAAACCAAAAAAAAAAAAAACAAAAATTTAATCCAATTTGAATTCTTAGTTGTTTGACTCAAGTTAAAGTCTCAAAGCGTAAGGCGAAACCGAGAAAGTTATATTCAACTTAGATTACTAGATTCAGTTAATATAAGGTGGACAACCATATTTTTCCTTTTATTAGTTTGGGGAAAAAAAAGGACTTTAATGTTCTGAATTTCTAAAATTATAAACATGAAAAATGACTCACATAAGAAATATACTCATTAATCCTCGTGTACGATATTTCATTGAAAGACGGTGGATAGATCCATTTACTGGTCTGTCGACCGTGCATTGTATCGCATATATCGTATATATTTCAAATTATATTTTTGTAACTGACAATAGATAAAAAATTTTATGTACATACATACACGCTCAACCCTTTTTTATACTATATGCCTACGCATTTTCTGAATCGATTTAGGCTTGTCTGTCTGCCTGTCAGCCTATCTGAGGTCTGCACATGCATTCTTGTGTTCAACTATAGTTCTCAAATTTTTAAGATATTTTGAAGCAATTTGGTATGCTAATATCTTTTTGGGCTAAAGACGAACGCTATTCAGGATGGTTTTGATCGGACCATTTTTCAATCTTTCCCGGTATAACCGGGATCCATTTGAACAAAATTTGCATATGAAAAAAATTTCAATTTTGATTATTTCTCGATCAAAATCAGTAAAAGCTGACCTATAGAAACTACTATTTTGGCATATAAAATAAATGTAAAAAATTTAGCTCTTGAATGGAACGATTCTTTGAAGAAGCTTCAATATAATCATTCCCATGAAAATGCAGCCTCTATATGGAAAAAAGTTTCTCTATGAGTCTCTAATGATAATTTGACTGAAAATTAACGGCATTAAAATTAGATCATGTAGTTCTGCTTATTGGCTCTCACCACATATAAGGCTTCACGTAAGCTTCGAGTAAGCGTTTCTATGATAAAAGTCTGATCTTTAATATTTCATGTTGAAAACAATAAGAGCTCGCATGAAAAATATGCCTTTACATGGAAACAAGGTATAATATATGTAATATTTTTTTACAAAAATAAATTCAGAACTGTATTAGGGAAAGTGATGCAGGGTATTTAGTGGTGATCTTGCCCGAATATATTGTTTTTATTTTTATGTTTTTTCTCTTTTTATTGAACCTATAATTCAGAGCATATCCTCTATATGTATGTAAACACAGTGTTGATGAGAAAGAAATGAAAAAGGAACGACAGAGTATGGACGAACCCTTAGAGTTGTATGGTCGATCAGTAAGTGCTATGATTTTACAGATCGAGCATTTACTATAGCGGCGACCACAAGCCAAACTTATTGGTCGGAATCGCACCCGAATATGGCGGTTTGATAGTCGCGCGAAAAGAATATTTGTTTTATCGCTACTTGAGATCGATATAGTTAAATTTAGCAGATCAGAGGTTCAAAAAAAGCTGAAAATGTACCAAAATGCCTCGATGAATATTTCGCCTTGAAACCACAAAATTCTTACCGCTAGAGCATCCATAAGGTACCTGATAAAAGGCAAAAGACCATCGATAGTAATGTTGTATATTTTAATTATTAAAATTTTTAACAAATATGTTTTAATTAAATTTGAATTTCGTTCAAAAAAATGTAGAAAATTTATTAATACGTCTAATAAATAGCAGCATTAGTTCAATACCACTTCTGGGAACCGTTTTGAGTGTTTGAGTCGTGTTTGCAAGCGAATCGCGACCATAAGCTAAGCTGAAGGTTTAATTGGTATTTGTTCCGTGTTAATATCTTCATCAGAGATTAAATTAATACTTACTTTACATTACAAGTTACAATTTTGTCTCGTTTGTATGGTATGGGTGGGCTTCTGTACAGGTCACGCTTCCTTATTATTTCAACAACAAACAATAGAGAGGCGATTGCAAGGAAAGGATAACCATATCTATATCGACTTCAAATCTATTGCTGATCAAGAACTAATTTACTTTGTGGAATCTTCGATAAATAGATAATTAGCTAAACATTCAAATGACAATTCGTTGTCGTCATAAATTTGATTTGAATTTTATCCCTATCAGTGTATGTCTTCAGTCAACTATTGTAACGTGGTTTTATCATTACATTTTTTAGTAGTATTTCATACTTTGCACAAACATTTATCGGGTACTCCTAAACATTTAGAAGCAGATGCAATCTCGATAGGCGTATTGAAAGGGTCTCAATTAGTACACAGTAGTTCACAATAGTTATATATTTGTTTTTAGTCGTGAGTATATAAGAAAGCGAATATAAATTTTCTGCTTGTGTTTTTTTTTTTTCAACATTCAACTGATATTGAGAAAATCGAATACATGACAAGTTTTCTTTTCGTATTCGAATGTAAAAATATGTTCATTTTTAATTAATTACTTTTAGGTCCAATGACACAATTTTTTTTTTTTTTTTATCAAACCGTTCACGTTATTAATATGCTATGCATGGTTCACGTGCATAAGAAGTTAAAAAAAATTTTGTTTTTTTTACCGCATTTTCATTTTTTTTTTTTTTTTTCGAAAGGGATTAACATCACCTTAAGAAGCAATTCGTATTTTATTACAGGTTTCACTAAATAACGGACGTGCACTCTGTCAATATTCAGGTCATGTGTATTTTAATTTCATTTCTTTTTTCTGGTGATAACAAGCTTTCGAAATTATCACCAAATAATCCCGGCAGCATCTTTTGTGGGTTATTATATATTTTAAAAACTTCTTTTTATTTATTTTTTTTCTTTGTTCGCAGAATTTTAATTTTGAGCAATTTTTGTTTTGTTTTTTTTTTTTAACGCAAAACGAGTTTTTTTTCGAGTGAGCATAAGCGTCAAATCAATTCGATACAATACGGTTTTCTCTGATGATGGGATTGCGGTTGTATCCTACTTGACATATGTTACGATATTGTCGCAGTGAAAAGGTTAAACAAAACTTTTTATGCTCATTACGGAGAGTATATTAGATTTTTGAATTGTTGATAAGGATGTAAGATAAGGAACTACAAATCGCAGCTGTTATAACAAGCCGTTTTTTGTTTTTTTTTTTTTTTGTCTATTTATTAATTTAAGAAAATTAGAAAAACACACTTGGTTTCAAATTTTTTTTATTTCCCTTATCGGCGCTTAGACCTTAGACAAAAATTACCACAAACTTTACATCAATAAGGTGCAAATATATGTGCATATGTACATGTGATTTTTAATTTGTACGATCATCTACAAAGTTGCGTCAAGTCGCATTGAACACTATGGTACAAAATATATATACATAATATACATAATATATATACACAATATATATAATATATGTAAGGGTGTTCGAATCTTAGCCTTATTTTTATCAATCAATTCAAACATTGTTAATCAGAAGAAGTCATATCTAGTGAATACAGAGGACTGAGTAGAACATAACAGTTCAATGCTAAAACTTCCGGTTATTTTACTATATCTATATAAATATTAAACATATAACTCATGCTTAATTCTATATATATATATAAACGATATTTGATATTTAGCAATATTTGATAGACTTCTGGACAGACTAAAAAGTGCTTCTACATTTTTTATCTTATACAGAGATTTCTCGATAATTCTTGAAAAGTCGGCAGAAATTTCTGCTTACATTTAATGTGCAACACTTTATATTTTTGACATATAACCCGAGAAATACCGTTACAACTGATATCTATGACAATTTGCACGAGGACCTATGCAGATAAGATACAGATTTTGACACGTTTTTAAGGTCAAATAAACTCAAAAGAAAGTAGGATATATCATCTCTCCGTTATTAAGTCCACTCTATCATGGAGTGTACATATGATATACACCTCAATAAAATACATACATGCTTGGTCAGCGTAAGTTTTGCTTGAATTAAATTCATGTCTCGTAATTAAACAATTGGCTTGGGATAGTGAGTGCATGAAAGACTTATGATTTAAGCAGAAGTTCTGAGTGATTTTTCACTGCTTATGAGTAACCGGTACGGTATGCAATTAATTGAAGGTGTATTCGAATGAAGATTGGAGATTCACCTTAAAATAAATATCATTAAAATATCTTCTTCTTCTACAGCAAATAAAATACTGGTAGCAATTGCTTTGCAAGCACAACTAAAGCATTTAGAGTGGATTTGAATTGTCCGTTCCAAGCATTCAAATGAAAAGCACTTAAATGATTCTTATAGATATATATAGAAATGTACAATAGATGAATGCAGTCGAGTCGACGGTAATCAAGAGAACAAATCGTTCATGAAGTTGCTAAAGCATATTTTCTCTCTACGTCTTGCAACTATATCGCAAAATTAATATAGCATCGGTGCACGAAAGTTACGGTATGCCATAGCATACCTATGTTCGCGTACTCAAAATTCTTGGAAAATTGCCAAAATCTTTACATAACTTTTCTTAAATGATCCGTTTACCTGAAGACATTTTTAATTAAAAAAGAAATTAATTTCTAAATAATTCTTTTTTTTAATTGTTTCCATTATTTTATGGTTTAATTTTGTATTTTTGTTTTTATTTTAATTTTTTTTCATTTTCTTCTCCTCCATTTAGATGTGGCGAACGCAATGATGAGTCACGCATTGTTGGTGGCTCGACTACCGGCGTCAGTGAATATCCATGGATGGCTCGTCTCAGTTATTTTAATCGTTTTTATTGTGGCGGCACCTTAATTAACGATCGTTATGTATTAACAGCTGCCCATTGCGTAAAAGGTTTCATGTGGTTTATGATTAAAGTTACTTTCGGTGAACATGATCGTTGCAATGATCGAGAACGTCCTGAAACGCGGTTTGTCTTAAGAGCTTTTACACAAAAATTTAGTTTTGCTAATTTTGATAATGATATCGCATTGCTACGTCTAAATGATCGCGTCCCTATCACCAGCTTTATACGACCAATTTGTTTGCCTCGTTTCGATCAACGGCATGAGCTATTTGTAGGTACTAAGGGTATAGCTAGCGGTTGGGGAACTTTGAAAGAAGATGGTAAACCGTCATGCTTATTACAAGAGGTGACGGTGCCTGTTTTGGATAATGAAAATTGCGTGGCCCAAACGAATTATACACAAAAAATGATTACTAAAAATATGATGTGTGCCGGTTATCCCGGAAAAGGGGAACGCGACAGTTGTCAAGGGGATTCGGGTGGCCCACTGGTACGTTTACGTCCAGACGATAAACGTTACGAACAAATTGGCATTGTTTCGTGGGGTAACGGTTGCGCTCGGCCCAATTACCCGGGTGTTTATACAAGAGTCACTAAATATTTGAATTGGATTATTGAGAATTCTAGGGACGGTTGTTTCTGTGAGGAGGGTATGTATTAAGAAAAACGAAACAACAGAAAAAAAGAATAGAAAAGACACTAAACAGAGTATTTTAGTTTTAATTTTTATTTAACAAAGAAGAAAGATATGTTATTCTATAACGAGTATATTTTAAATTAAGGCAAATATTTGTATTCTTCACAATTATTGAAGAATAAAAGTTTTAAAAAGCTTTGTAAAAGACTTTAAATAATTTTATCTAAATTATTTTATTTATTTGCATTTACTGTGACTTAATTATTTCAGAATTGCAGTGTGCTTGCAAAAAGACCATATTTCGAGAAGTGTTTCGCCTTTTACTCTCTCTAACTCTCCTGCTCTCTCTTTTTCTCTCTTGCTCTCTCTCTCTCTCTCGTTATTTCTCTCTTTCTTTCTGTTGTTCCCTCGCACCTTTCCTCCCCTTTCAATACAACACTGTGCATCGGTTCGTATATCACCATGCATCATCTCACTGTAAATCGCACTGTTTTTATTTCTGTTATAATGGTCTGTTAAATTAGTCAAGCATTTAGAGTGTATAGATATATGCACTGGAGACGTCATAAAATACATATACCCTGTTATTGCACGTTTGTCCATATGTTTGCCTATATGTCTTAAACAATAATTCCACCTCTTCACATTTTGCGCTAATTTTGATAAGCGATTGTGTACAAATTACACAAGGACTTAAGGTGGACCCACATTTTACTTTACCAATCGATTTATGAAAATTTTCTGAATCGATCTAAGCATATCTATGTGTTTTGTGTTCACCAGATCGTAATTTTTTAGACTAGTCTGACGAAACTTCGTACATTAACATGCTATAGCCCAAGGACGAATGCTATTGCAAATAAATTGGATTAACCCATTTCTACGGCCGATCTTTATATAATGTCATATTAAATAAATGCGAAAAACTTGAATGGAAACATTTATTGAAATTCCATATAACTTTTCATACGAAAAATCGGACTATGTTTTTGACGGGTAAGCTTCGGATTTGGGCAATTTTTCAGATCGGCCTTGTCAGGCTATAACGTTTGACTTGTTTTCAATTAAAAAACAACAAGAACAAGTAAGAAAATGAATTCCAAGTGCGCCTAAGTCGTTTCAACCCACTATCTTTATTTTAGAGGAACCCAAAAAAGGAAAGGAAAGAAAATTTTGAAAACATTCTAAGCATTTCAAAATAGAGTTGTTTTAAGTTTATGTTCCGTTGTAGGCGTGTTCTTCGATTGATTTGTTCAGTTTTAATAACAACCTGCGCGATTGCGCAATTGCCAATGTTTCTGCCATTTTTGAAGTCAATCTTAACTTTAGCAACCGGGCAGAATGTTTATCAGAGACAGATCGTCGAAAGCACAAACATGCCCTGAATGATTTCGAATTTAATAATTATCGAAAATATATGTGATTTATGCTATAATGCAAACGTTTTGCTAAAATGAGTATAATTCTAGCTTTTAGATTTAAACATGTAAATGCTAGGTTTCAAAAGATGAAAGTTGAATATTATTTACCTTTTTTTATTTCTTATTATCAAAAAACGCGCAAACTTAAAGCTCGATATGTTTATATAAGAGAGAAAAATAAAACTTAAAGAAATGTAACAAAAGCTTTAAATTACATAACAACCACAAATGAAGAGAAAAAATGAAAGTGGTATGGAGAGTAGTTAAAAAAGGGAGAGAAGCAACAAGAAAAAAAAACAGCTGACTAAATACATTTTTCAAAATTCGACGTTGTTGTAGAGAAATAAGAGATATAAAGAAACACGAATTCATTGTTTGCATCTGCTTGTGGGTTATAATTAGTGTAGCTTCTCCCACTTAAATTCTATACCTCTCTGTCTTTAGCAATAAGTTAATGAAACTGTCCTTATTGAGTTAACGTAAATAAAGCTTTTAGCCGAACCACAGAATATTTTCTTTGTAACGCAGTATAGTAGATTTGATATAGAAGAAAGTAATGAATGATCTATAACGAATAAACCTTATACAGACTTTTTGACGAGCGAGCAACTTTATATATAAGACGGTGCATTTCTATAATAAACATTTTAATGCAAAAATCTCCAGTGAAGATCAATGCGCGAAACATAAACAAATCAGAAGTATGAGAGCAAGAGAGCCAATAGCTGAACAGAGCAGCCATGTATGCGTAGAAGCCAAGCACGAGTAACACATGTACGCTTGAATGTGTGCGATAATAAAATATATCAAATAGACGTATGTATGGGTGTTTAATGCTATAGTTAATATTATTGTGTGTGCATGTTTAGGATATTATAGCATTCGCTAAATATTTTCGTACAAAACATTCCATGTCAAGATTAAGACATTGTAACATATATAAATTGAAAGCACACACATACACATAAAATGCCTATATTCTTACCATATTTATTATATTCCACTTTCCTAACGAATCTTAACATTTTGTATTCTAGTAAAAATAGTATTTGCTATATTATATTTTTACTTATATTTATATTTCCATTCGTAAAATAAATTTATTTTCAATTTTTCTGAAATTTTATTGAATTATTTAAGTAATTTAAAGAAAAGAAAGCTTACCACGGATACAATCAAATCCGCTGCCTTACGATAAAACTACAGCTTTTCACAAATTCTCTACCAATTGTGCCACGATTGACTTTGAATCGTATGAAAGTGATATATATTTTATTACAATTGAATAGAAATACATATGAAACATGATATTGTCGGGAATTTAGGAAATTAACGGGAATTTTCTAAATGGTTGGTAATTGCCAAAAGAATTCCCGAAACTTTTCGAAAATTACCTATAATTTCTTGAATTCACGGTAATTTCTTAAAATTCCCAATAATTTGTGATTTCACTTTACGTAAAGTGTAAAACGTAATATTCTTACTTTGCCAAATATACCAAAAGGAGCACTGTCTACCAAAAATCGTCAAGGAAAATGAATGAAGACATATATTCGAATATGGAATGGCATACTTATAATAATCGGACTGCAGACTAATTGGAAAAATAATAAAAAATAATGAAACTCCTCGTAATGAAGAGTAAAACAAATAATGTATAATAATGTATGTTAGCTTTGGGCTTTTGATATAAACTTTTCTTTCTTTAATCTTAAGTTGTTTTCATTCTGAATTCGTAATCTACTGTTAATTGAAATATAAGAACTCTACTACTTACAATTATTATTATTTGATAATTTATTATATTATCATCGTTATTATCAAGTAAAAAATTACTCTCTATTATAATTAAAACAAAAAATTTTTATTAGTTAAAACATTCTTTATGCAATCCTGCTATTCGTAACATCTGCTTTTAACTTTCTTTTCTTTTGTCATGTTGTCGTTGTTGCAACATCATAACACACTGTTAACTTCATTCGGTGCATTGTTTCTGATAGAAATGTATGACATGAAGTCGATGATGTGTTAGGTTTTTGACAAGAAAGAAGAATAACAAAGAGTTTTGACGATTGATCGTTTAGTGTCGGTATGTGGTAGAAATTTTGCGAGTGCAATAAAATGAATTCAGGCAAAATCGTCGAAAATTAATTGTTTGTTAATGTAAATATTGGCAGTAACTATGCCAATTGTGCGGGTGACGGTCGAAATAAATACTTGCGTAATAAAGATGTAAACAGTTTAAAGTAAAATAGCAAGAAATAAAGGGAACTAAAATCTAAAGAAATCCTCAAATGATATTTAAATTACCTGCAGATAGTGATCTTGTGTCCTAATAGTAAAATATAATAGATTAAATTATTAGTTATAAGAAATTAACGCGTTGAACAGTGAAGACATCAAAAATTTTCGATATTTAGTTACATTGACCTCTATTTGACATTCATCGATAGAGTAGTAGAGAGGGAAATGCATATACAACAACGATAATTCAATTTATATATATATATATATATGAGAAAGTTAAATGTCATACCCACGAGTGTTTGAATCTAGAACCGACATTGCGGTGTCGTTTTAATATCCAAGAGTTTACATAAAAACATAGATTGATTTTGTGATAAAGAATAAAATATAGAAGAAAGAAACAATATTTAATCTTTTGTATGGAATAATTTTGGAATATTTTGTTTGCCTTTATGCATTTAAAATAAAATTGGGTTTTCCTTTATTATCACTATAACTTGAGTGATATAAGGAAAAGTAATGAAGGTTTACTGCTAGGAAAGCAGTTTCGATTTCGAGTCGAACATTACTTTTTTACAACACAATATTTTTAAGATATACAAAAATAGAATAATTTCCATATTACATAACCTACACGGACCGTACACATAATATTCTAAAATTCCCGAAATACTTCGACAATTTTTTATTCCTTACTTCGTGCTATGATAGGTGCTTATTCCATTACTCTATCGCCTTATCGGAATCGAACCCGCCGCTTCCTGCTGCAACCATAATAGGTACTTATTCCAACTTGCACGAATATAACATATATATCATTCTTGATTCAAATGTATTTTTATTCAGTTATAGCGAAATATATGCTCCATACAACCCGATATAAATACCCGTTGCGGTGCAGTGGATGGAGGCGTTGTGATTGTAAGTGGAAGTTTTAACGGAAGGCTGTAAGTTCAGTTCCGCGAATGGTTGGTCATTTTGCTTCTTCTTTTTTCTTAATTAAAATTAATTCAATAAATTGACAAAATTCCGAAATTGAAAGTAAATTTACTTTCTCAATAGAAATATAAATGTAAGTAAAAAGAATATGGGAAATACTCTTTTTCGCCGCAATGTAAAATTTTAAAGTCCAATAGGAAAGTGAAATACAATAGAAATGACAAACTATACATTTTGTAATAAAAAGTCTTCTCCTCGAAAGGGATGTATTCAGCGCTATAAGTAAGCAAACACATACAAGTAGTTCGACTATGGTACAAACACTACTCATGCATACATCTATTTACGGAAAACGTGTTACTCGTGTAGGGTCCTTACACACACACGTAGCAAAAAATTAGAAATCGTGCTCGCTTCAATTCTTTCGCTCTGTTACTTTTACAATTTTGATTTGTTGTCTTCATCTTGAGGGAAGATTTTTGGAACAAAACCTTTAGCACAGAAATGCACCGTTTTGTTACATGCAGAGTTTTTGGGCGGCACTATTGCAAAATATAACTGGTATGAAGTTAGCTCCCAAAAAGTTTTAGCGTTTGTGTCTTTGCTAAAAATGACTTTGCTAAGATAATTGATAATAAAGCAGGATGAAAAAATAAACAAAATACCTACGAAAACTAAACAAAAATAGAAAATATAAACATAAATGAAAAACAAAATTATGTCTTATATTATAAAAAATATAAAAAATAATTATTTAACAATATTCATCATGCTTGTAGTTTGACAAAAAATACAAAGTGCAAACCTCATTATAAAGAATTTTTAAGAAATAATACACCTCCAATATTTTGATATATCTTCGAAAAGCGATCAGAAAAACCTAACTTCATGATCCAAAGTAGGGGACATCATAGTGAAAAGTGCCAATATGCACCATTTCGTATACGATTATGTGTTCATCATAAATGTTAAAGCCTCCTAAGTAAGCAGCGCTTTTTCTTTTATTGTTAAGCAACGATATGACGCAATGTAACGACGAGTTCAAAAGATTATGGAATTCTTGTCACATGAACTTCATATTTCATCAAAAACATCTGTGACGGATAACGAAAGAATGCGGTGGGTAACGCTGGAAAATGCTTCAAATAAAATCCATTTTATACAATTTTTGGTTTTTCTTTTTTGTTGACAATCAATATTGCAAGACCTTTTGAAATTTAATTACAGACGCGTTAGAAGATGATTGCTCTATTTCTTAAGAAAAAAAAATGAATGATAGTAATTGATATGCCGATCGACGACATCTTATCAATCATTACAATCATTGTCGGATTTTTTTTGCATTTTTGCTGCTTCTTAGCAAAGGCAAATATTTGCACTACGCACGATGCGCTAATTTTGCATCAATTAAATTTAATATATCTTTTGTAACAATTTTCCAGTGTGCTGAGTCTATCTCTGGAAATTTTTTTCTTAAAATTTACGTCTTTATATCGTTTTTATTTAATGAAAACGACCACCTAAAAAAATTGGAAACTGATGAAAGTTAAAACTTTTTACATTCGGTAAGTAGATTAAGGTAGAAGCTACTTGAAAATAAATAAAGGAGAGTGATAAAATCCTTATGAACGCGAATTTGGAAAAAAAATTAGTTTGACTATTTTTTGGTCAATGCAGTATATTAAAATGGAATTCATTAATCAAAAAAAATGTCCACAATTGTTCAAATAATTTTCAAAAGTGTAAGAAAAACAAAGCTAACTCATGATATTGTTGTGAATTTTGCGACTATTGACTTCAACGATTTACCTCGGCCTGGCAACTTTCGTTACATGTTCAACGTTAAATAGTGTTAAATAGTGTTAAATAGTGCTTTAGTTAACACATGTGCATTTAAAAAAAAAATGACTATTTTTCTCAAAAAATATTTATTTATTCATCAATACCTATTTTGTCCTCTTCAAACTAATCCACTTCAGATACAATATACTTAAGTGCCTTTTTCAATCCTAAAAACACTTCTGATATGCGCTTTTTGGTACGGCCTTGAGCTCTTGCAGCAATGCGTCCGCCTCCTTAATAGTGGCAAAATTTCGTCTTTCCATTGGTCTTTCAGCTTTCAAAACAGGAGAAAGTCGCAGGGGCCAAGTAAAGTGAATACGATGGCTGAGGCAAGGTTACCGTGTTGTTTTTGGACAAAAAATCACAAACAATCAGTAACGAAATTTATCAATTTTTAGAATAAACTTCGCTTCTATACATTTCATGCTCAAAGCATCCGAAAAAATTGCATGGCATTCGCCAACCAATATGCCTACATACTCTATAACTTCTCCACCTCTCTCTTACTGCTCCGTTGTTGACATGTTGTAATATCCAGGGCGTTCGTCATCATTAACATCTCAGCTTTCTGTGAAGACCTTATATCAGTCATAAACAATTTTCTTACTCAAAGTAGTCTCGCCAAATATCACAGTCAATATTTTAAGTGAGTTGGAGAATTTTTTCGCACCAAATTTAATACAGATTCTTTGATCCGTGTTTTTCGATAACAAAATATCGCCAAGAACATCAAAACAAATCTAACCCCTTTATATCTGTCAAAAACGAATTGAAAATGTAAAATGCCTGACAATCTCAACATATGATGTGGACATGTATACTAAAATTTAAAAAAAAAAAAAAAAGTCGAAATTTGAAAACTCAATTTTTCTTAACACACCTCGTATAAGATATGCTTGCGTTTGAGTATGTATGTGTGTAGATGCGTATATACGTCATTCACTTTAAAAATTTCGTTTATTTCATTTTGTTATCTGTAATAAGATTAATGTGATGTGGTTCGACTCTGCAGGTGATCTTTTCATGGTTTCAGCTGAAATGTTAATGAATTAAAATTCTATTAAATGCCAACATGTTTCATCTTTTCTCTCTCTTCTCGTCATATTTATTTCTCTTGAATTCTCCTATTGAAAATGCAACGATCAATACCACAGAGTTAGAGACTTTGAAAGTTAATACAACCTCCCATCTAGTATAGCTTTACAAAAACTTACGGAGCAGAAAAGCTGCCCCATATTACTAGAAAACAGAGATGATAAGAGACTCTCTACAATGTCAGCAACTGCAACAACATTCAACAGCTGAGAAATGAACTTTTTCATTAAAAAAAAGATTTCTAGTAATATGAGAAAAAAGACGTTAATAATAATAATATGAATAAAAAAAAAAAGATTTTTTTACCTTCAATCGCTTTTTTTTGTATAAAATTTTTTCCGGTTTGACTTTTTTTTCTTTTTTTTTTTTTTTTTTTTT
>KK351012.1:4250878-4295377 GCA_000671755.1 Glossina brevipalpis
TTTTTTTTATATTTTTCTCATAATACAAACCCATCTCAGATCTGCTAACGAGTAAACTGCACACATAAGATATAGTAAAGTAATCAATTTATACGTAACCGTTACCGTAAAGCATCCATAAATTGCATATAGAATGTTTTTATAAGTACGTTCGATTTAATTTTTCTTCTGTAAGGTTATGTCATTACATGCAGCATGTCTTACAGCTTCTCCTAATTCTTCATCTTAGAAAGGTATAAACTATTCCATATGTTATTTTCGTTTTATACCCTACACCAGTTGTGATACGGTATACATTAAGTGTGTATGGATATATATAATACTATGCAGACATAACAAGGTCGATGGAGTTTTGTTATATTGTACTGTTTTGGCCCAAGGGCGAACGCTGTTAAAAAGAGATTTCATCGGATCATTTTTGTAAGCATTCTCCATATAACACCTAAATTTGAAAGAGTCATTATATGAAAAAATATGCATTTTTTCAAAACTATTCACAAATTGATGTGAAAAATTTGGATTAGAGGTGCTTCTTTCTTTTTTGAACTTCTGTAAGAACTTTCTTAGGAGAAGCAGGCGTTTATATGGGTATAATTTTTAATAATACTAGTAGTAGCGCCATCTATGTGTCAGCCTACGAACTTTTTAACCCATCTGTTAGGTTTCAATAAAATGTTTACTGTTACTTGACAATAAAGCACAATTTTTGGTATTTTATCATGAAAACAAATAAAGGATCGTGTTAAGCGAAATAGTGCAGTGTATCTAATAGTCGGATTTGCCCGACTATAATATTTTAGCCTTATTTTTTTTTATTTATAATATAAGTTGACAGTATACGATTTATATATAAGATTTTCGGATAAGTATTCTATTCATTGCAGTTCTACGGCCTCAGTACCTCAATAAATGTTTGCATACATTTTGCATTCGTTTTACTTTGAATAATCTATCCGTCCGTTCGATCGTCTGCATTTATTGCTTAGGCGATAAAGTTCTTGCTTCATATTACCTGTAAGAACCTAAACATTTTTCTTATCAAGTCTCATGAATTTCTTTTAAGAAATTAGAAATTTTGTATGTTTTCGACATATAGTCACACTACTGCCGAAAATAAGGCATTTTTTGGCAAACGAAATTGGAAAATGGACGCTCTTATCCAGTAATTTCTGAATTCTCCGTCAGACTCAAATCATTTTTATGGAGAAATTTGAAGGATTACCTATTGATGACCTGCAGCAACGCTGCCAACGCAAAAATCACGTTATTAAAAAAAAAAAATTTAATGAAAGGTAGTCTCAACAAAAAACTTATATATTTCCGATCAATTTGAATTCATCTATCGATTTACTTCTTACCAGCATTAGGATAAAGCGTGAAAGTAAGAGTGATGCGTACTAATGAACACGCCGGCCGTAGCTAAATAACGGAATCTCAGCTCAGCTACTCGAACAATTTATTTATGTACTTGAATTTTATAGATAAAGATGAGATTTTTATGAGCTTACCTCAGGTGGTGGTGTTGGTGGGTGTCGAAAATTCGTTCTAAAGCTATTACAACTTTTTTACTCGTTTACAATAACTTGTGGTTTTATTTGGTTAAATAGCTGATAACAAAAGTATTATGTGAAAGGAATGGAAACAAATATTTTTCTATTTAAATATTTTTTTCATTTATTTAGTTAGTTGTTTTTTATTTAGATAACCATATTTTAATTATTAATTTTGTACTCAATGTTATGAAAAGTAATACTAACTGACGGGAAACTTTTCGAATACGTACACGTAACCGCCACTCATTTCAACGGGCAACAAAAAAAAACAAACATTAAATTAAAGTCGATTCATCAATAACACAAAACATGCAACTGACTGCCGAATCTTGCGGAACGTGTTTTTTTTTTTTTTTTTTTTTTTTTTTTTTTTTCGTTAAATGGAAATAATTTACAACGATTTTGTTTTTTTTATTATTTTTTATTTATTTTTTAATTTTCCTCGATTGTCGTGTGTTAATAAAAAGTTTTTATTTTCGCTTCATTGCGCCTAATTACTTGATATTTTTATTAAATTCTTATAAAGAAAAATAATTTCTCTCTCGGCATATAAATATATTTATTTATTTTTACATTTTTCTTTTATAGTATTTTTATTTAAATTTATTTTTAACATTCTTTTCTTACACGAATTTTTGCCACATGCCGATCTCTGCGTTGATCTTGCGTTAATATTACGGCAGCAAGCATTAAGTAATTTTTGTTGCGGTTGTTTGCTTATTACTACTCTATCGTTGTTGTCATTGTTGTATATATCGTTGCTGTTAATAATAAGCTCACATGAAAAACTTTACTTAAGCATCCGGCCACAATTGACTTGCACTTACCCCGGGGTGTAGGGGAAGTTATTTAGCTACACAAGCAATTGTTCCGTTGGTGTTTTTTTTTTTACAAAAGCTTTCTTATTTTCCGCGAAAAGTGAAATAAACAGGTTTAACAAAAGCCGTTTGCATAATACAAAATTCAAAAATTTGTCGGCATATAAGTGTTTGAGTCTGCAGGAACCTTTGGATTACTATCACTTTTTTTCAGAATTATCTAAGAAAAGCTTATAAGTAAAACTTTGTAAAGTACCCGGTGGGCTGAAAAGTTCGTAGACTAACATAGAAAAATTCTTTTTTTAATAGAATTTTATTTTATTATCCAATATAGTTGCCTTCGAGGGCGATACAACGATTATAGCGGTCATACAATGTTTCGATACCATTTTTATAGTACGATTTGTCTTTAGCCTCAAAATAGGCTATCAGTTTCACTAGGCTGAGTGTCGATTGGACTCCGGTGCGAAATAATGTAGCCATTGTCACATATCGACGCAATCATTCGGGTTTATTACGATTGAACAGCTCCAAACACTGCTTAGAATCAATCAATTCGTTGTTGTTTTTGGTCGATTGTGAGCTCGCTGCAGCTGCCACTTTAAACAGACCTTTCGTATATACAAATATTTATTCACGATATGTCCAACACGTTCCTTTGATATTTTTAGGGTCTCAGCTATCCCAATCAACTTCACTTTATGGTTATCCGAAATTATTTTGTGGACTTTTTTAATGTTTTCGTCGGTAACAGACTCTTTGGGGCGTCCACTGCGTGCAACGCTCTCGGAGCTCATTTCGCCTCGTTTAAATTTAGCAAACCACTTCTCTTCGGTTGGTTTTCCTGGTGCAAAGCCCGAATAATGTTTATCAAGCCAAGGCTTGGCTTCAATAGTATTTTTTTTCGTATTTTTTTATTAACACACGAAATTCCTTTTTATTCATTTTTTCAAACTAACAAAAATTTCTTCACTAAAAATGCTATAATTCACATACTAATAGTGCAAGAGCTGTCAAATTTATACAGGTGTCTTTTGAAAGTTAGGGCTGACTAAAAATCATATGAACTTAATACTACTAGCGCCATCTATGTGTCATCCTACGAACTTTTCTGCCCCCTGTTAAACACGACGACTTTGCGATTGTTGTTGATGTTGCTATTGAATCTTCGCGAAATTTCGTAGTGGAAATTCTATGGATCCTTACTAAATATAAGGAATGTTACATATTACGTAAAATTTGAGGCTTGGATTCACATTTGAAGAATGCATTCGGTTCGATTTGAGACACAAACTTACGAAAAGATATGCTTCCCGTGCGCAGAGAAGGTCACAAACGAATCCCTGGTTTTGAAGTGGTTTGTAAAAGTTACGATTTCCAAGTTTTTCTTTGCTCGGGTCGCGTAATCACATTTGATGCCGATCAAATCGTGGCCTTAAATGGCTTTAACTAATATTTGAGAGACATTTAAAATCATTTTAAGCCATTTTTCTTTTGAAATTTAATCGATCCACCTTATGAATTCGTCCATACAAGCAATACTAGAAGTTTCTTTGCTTTCCTCTTATGTCTCAGTAGTAAAGAATATTTTTCAAAGGCGCCCTTATCCTGGCTTCAGTTGTCAATAATCTTTCCTCTGTCCAGTGCAACTCAATATGCAAGATATCTTTTCTTATCTTCAAAAAAGCCGGGTGCCAAGGATGGGCAAAAAAACAATATTGACTTAATGTTTTTGTAGTTTGGTCTTGTTCGATTAGAAAGAAATATAGACCAAAGGTGCGATCAGCTTGATTTACATACCATACAAGTGATTGTTATGGGCTTCGTTCTGCTTACCGATATGACTATAAATTGTGTTTAATAAACCAAGTTATCGCACAAAAGAGTGAAAGAGGTTTTGCGATGATCTTCTTCGACATTGGTATGGGCCAATACGTTGCTCGTTTAATTTCAAGCTTTCAATCAAGGCGATCTCACGTACACATGACTTCGAATCTATATACCGAGCATATTACGGAATGTAATCGATGAATTTATGTGTTTATCAACACTTACGCGTGCAGATATATGCCTTTAGAACTGGTTGGGATTAAAACATTACAATGTGTTTAAAATTTTTCCACAAGATTTTCAATTATTCAAACGTTTATAAGTTTTTGAGTGATTGAAGAGCATATATTATTAAAAATTTGACTGGTGTGAAGTTAGACCATACTTGTCTGGCCCATATTTTTGTCTTTGCTAAAATATGGGCTAGCTTCACAGTGTGCATGTGTTTTTGCTAAGATAATTGATAATAAAGCAGGTTGGAAAAAAATGCTTATAAAAACTAAATAAAAATAGAAAATACAAAGATAAATGGAAAACTAAGTCATGTCTTATGTTATGAAAAATATAAAAAAGAATTATTGTTTCTATTCATCATGAACAGTACGCTTGTAGTTTGGTCGCTCATGGGCTACAGATCCGTTCTATAAAACTGTATTGTTTATTCGTTTTATGGACTAATGGACTAGTATGGCATACTTTTTCGAAAATAATAAAAAACAAACAATTACAGTGAAATATCGTTACAAAATTTTTTTATTCGATACTTATCCTAATGAAGCTTTATTTTATATAAGAACCTAATTGAATTCGATCGAAAGCAATATATAGAGTGAAAGAAAATCATCATTGCTTTTTTTCTTAAAAATTCAGGCGCATGTCTTCTATATTTTATGTTATCGCTATAAAAGTTTTGATATTGCAATGCAAAGAATTGAAGCGAATGATTTTCTTAGGCTTTTTCCGGAACCAGTTTTACAATATTAATACGTTTTTGTTCAAAGAGCGAAAAAAATGATGAAAAAACTGAGCAAACTCTATGCTATATGGTGGATGAGTCACACCTTCTCAATCAAATTCTCTATATTTTTGCCGTGTTACTAAGAATACATTGATAGGTATGGTCTGGCATTGATTGATTATTTCCCTACGAAATATGAAATATATTGCGTTGCAGTTCAGTCGTTGGCGACATGTTCGACTATGTTAGTTTGGCAGTTTTAGCAGCATGTTCATTATCGCTACTTTAGCATCTCTGTTTTTACTATTTATCGTTACTTTAGCATCTCTGTTTTTACTATTTATCGTTACTTTAGCATATCTGCATTCGTGCCTTTGCTAATGGTTATTACAAACACGTTTGAAAAGCAATGCTTTGAAACTTTGTTTTTTTTTATAATTAAATTTTTTAATGCCAGCATTTCCATGCTTGTGCTTCTTTTGTATTGAAAGTAAAAATTATAAAAGTGAATGATTTGTTATATTTAAATTAATTTTAAGAAAGATAAAATGTATTTACGGATAAATATTTCTCATTGGTTTTATTTTTTATCGATGTCCACCACCTAAGTCGTAATATGATGTTTTTAAACACTTGGAGGTGTTGTAATCGTACGCAGTTTGAAGATAACTGCTTACACAGATGTTTAAGGTAATAAACTGTAGCAGGGGGTAAAAACAAACAAACACAAAAACAAAAGCAGTCGTGAAAACATGACCTGCAAATTCGCAAATGTATCAAAAGATAAAATAATTTTAACTTTATTGAATGGCACGGGTTACATATTTGAGATTAAAGGTTTGGGCTAACGAATTGGAGCAATTTTAATAAACTAATCATAGTGACATCGAAATATTCTTCTGTAGATTACATGTTTCTTAGGAGGTATCATCACATCGTAGGAGCTTTGGTTGGTTCTTGCAGTGCTCGAGGATGGTCACCGAATGAACAGAGTAAGTAGGATTTCAACAGGAAGTTAGTAGTCATTGACAAATATACTTCGTTACAAAGCATTACCGGTAGAATTGACATTACTGGAGACTCAATTGTTAGTGGAAGAAGGTATAGCTGTTCTTGTTTCTAAAGCAACAGCTTTACTCAAAACACTCACTGCTGTGGATTTGCAACAATATAACGATGCGTTAAATAAGCGCTTAACTGAACAGGCCGAAACGCTAAAAATTGAAAAACTGAAACATTCAGAAATGAATTTAGACAAAATTATAAACGGTAAACGTAGAAAATTATTGCAAAAGGGTATACCGGAAGCAGGTGAGGAGCAATTTTATTGATTTTATATAAAATGCAAGAGGACAACTTTAATTTGTTTTGCATAATTTGTAGAAATTCATTTAAATCCCCAGCAAGTTCTTGAGGAAATCGCCGATAGTATAACGTTTGATACAAAAAATTCTCTGTTGGAAATTTGTGGCGCTCATCCTGATAAACACAGTACGCATATCCTTTGTTATATCAATCGCTTTTTTCAGCTTACCTTATATAAAATCCTTCTTTTTCAGTTGCATGTATTGTGAGATTACCTTCAATTGAGAAACATTCGCTAAAATATTTAGTATTTCGCGATTTTTGGTTACGTGGTAAATTTGTTACTTGTGGTGATACTTTTGGTGCTGATTTTCTTATTTATCCTTGTGATCCTCTACTTTATCACGCGTCACATATTGTTATATTATTAGATCATTGCAAAGTGAAACCTCTCGATTTAATAACGAAAGTTCGGCTGTCAGTGACTGTTAACAAACACTGCGTGTTTGCTTATTTAAATGATGACAATGTTGAGGAAGAAGATTATCCCAAAGTTTGTTATCAAACTGTGTATTGGGAAGGCAATCAAGATAGAGAGAGATCACAGCAACAATCACCTCTTGAACCATCCACTAGTAGTGCATATACGGAAGGTGTTTAATAACGAACTGTGTATTGGTAAGTTCAGATTCATTGATCATCCTTTAAATGAAAAACTCTGTTTTTTATTGTTACGGGTAAACCAGTTTGTTACCCACAAAAAAAAACGACAAATATGTACGGGTTTCTGAGCGATGAATACGTCAACCATAAATATCCATCTACATAGTCTAAAAAATTCTGGTAATTTTATTGCGACAACTCATACGAATTTATTCGTAATTTCAGTGATATAATGATTCGTAATTTTGGGAATTCGTTCGATTTACTTATATAAACAAGGAACTGTTAAAATTAATTACTCAAAAATTTTGAATGTAATGCTGCTGCTCTGTGGTCTCTTCTTTTTCTTTGTTACCGAACGCAACGCATTGTTTTTTAAATCGCGTTCGGATCCAAGTGTAATAACAGCTTAGATTATTTTATAACGAATCACTATTGCGGAAAAATTTTTGCGCAATATTTCAGAGTCCAGGAGTTATAATCTCTGTCATTTCAATAAACAATTTTTCTACAAAAGTCTTCGATATTTAATTTCTCCAAATATTCCCAAATTTCACTTTAAAAATTTAACTAATTTCTTGAATAACTTCAATCAAAAGCTATTTAATGACTTTTTTTTCTGTTTTTACTCAAAAAGCAGATAGTTAATAAATTATAACTGGATAAAAATGTGTCCCTTACTTTTCAACGGCCTCAATGCATTCTTTTGTCATCAGTTTTCTGGTGCCTAATGTAAAAGAAAATAAAAATTGTCCATTTCTCTGGTTTAAGTGTCATGTTATTACACTTAATAATACATAAAAAACACTTAATGAATAAAAGTAATTTATGATGTCAGAAAATGCCTTAAGTAGGGAACCCTCTGTCGACTTTTCAGAAAAAAATTATTTTTTTTTTTAAGTCAAAATCGCTTTGAACTTACCAGAATAAGTGAAAAAAAAATTCATTACCTGAAAAAATGTTTTCTCCAAAAAGAGAATCTGTATCAAATACCTTCTTACTAGGTCTTGGTTGTTGAGTTGTAAATTCTACCTGATATCTTCATAGATGTCTCAAGAAACTATTTATGTTCACTTAAAAGCATTTTCAAATAAAAATTCGTTAGTTGTACATTCATCAAGACTAAAAAACGTCCAATGAAAATTTGGATATTAATTATGAATTCGATTATTGAATTATATATTTTCTTAACAGTTTCTCTGTCATTTTGTTGCACATAAAGTTTCGAGCAAAGAGAATAAGAAAAAATGTCTGAAGATGGTAGAGCATTTTCAGGGTCTTGGAATTGTAAATTGTACGTAAAATTTAATAAAAACTTTACTATAATAAAAAAAAACACCCATATCTATAACGGATTTCAAAATTTTAAATACGTTTTTTCCAAAACTGCGTACAAAATGACTCCAATAATTTTTACTCTTGCGATGTTCACAGAGCGATGTTATAAAAGCAAGAGAGTCAACAATTCTATATATAATGTTACATACATGCATGTTATTCTATGTACTTGATACTTAATATTGCAACTATGTATAGAGATACCACAACTCGCCCCTTAAAATTAACATATAAAAAAATGTGCGCAAATCCTATTTCGTATGTTACTTTGCATTAATTAAAATAACATTAATTACTCTTTCTAGTAATTGATACCGTTCAAACTTTTTGAATTTTTTGTACTTTTTTTTTTTTTTTTGTAAAGCATATCGTTTACTTGCTCGCCTTCATCTCCAGTGTTTAATACGTTGGAAGTATCACAGCTTACTATATTGGAACAAACGTCAGACGTATTCATTGGTGTTTCACTTTGCATATTGTTTTACTTTTCACGGCTGTCGTTGTTGGTTTCCGATATACCCTCCAGATGTCATATGATTTATATTCCTTTTGATTTCTTTTTTATTTTTAGTAATAACATAATGATATGTTTGTTGTTCTAGACCTTCCTTTACTACAGCTTTTTGCCATGTGAGCTTATTTGGATTAAAATTTCGTAATTACAAAATTTAAAGTACATCCTCTAGTTTTAACTACATTACATTACCTACCTCGAATAAGCGTCGTTAACTGTAATAGAACATAAGATAATTTTGATTGCGCCCAGGAAATCGATATGTATTCGTGACCAGAATCATATTTCAGAAGACCACGATATTAGTGGAATTTTGTTAGCTAGTATAGCAATGCGTGGATTTTTTGGAATGATAGCTCTCTGTAACCCCACAGAATACATCCATATTCCGCCCACAATTTCAACTTCTTACTTTTCATAAGTCCAAATTCTGTTCAATCTATTACATCTAAATTATTCAATTATATCGCGTCCCTTAATATAGCTAATAAAATATCATAACTTGTTCCTTTTTGCGTTTCTTTTGAAATCTAAACTCAGTTCAGTATTTATTTTAATGTGTTTTACATACTCATATCCCCTATATATAATAATATGAATGTCCAAGGTTGCATTCGCGCTGCGTTGCCATTATTGGCGACCATTTCTTTGCGAAAAAATTTTTGCAAATTTGCAGCTTATGGCCAGACTCTGAGTCAAAATGGTTTCCCTTTAAATATTGTCTTAGATATATCATGTTAAATATAATAGCTAAAGCTTTTTTTTTAAATGTCATATTTTCTTCTCGGTATGATTAAGAGAACGAACTAAACCTTATTGGTCATGTGCTAATACGCCCGACGCGACATTGTTTAAAGCATCCGCCAGATAAAATTATTGGTAGAGTATGAAAATGGGCTAATAGGCGTACGGAGGTAATTTCTTTTGTTAATCTGTTGATCGTTTTCTTGACATTTTTTATTCCTGTCTCAATAATTTATATGACGATATCATAATGTGTGCAAAATTATTAAGAAATTTAGAATAATAGGCCCAGAATATACATATAAAATCTATTATTTTACATACATTTTTTAGGACAACGACAATTTTTACGGTGTTCTGAAACGTAAATAAGAAATTATGTTTTCAAAAAAATTCACATTTTTTTTTTTGCACTGAGCCAAAGTCCTACAGATCATAACTTTGACAGTACCATTTGCAAAAAGATGTGAGATGTTTTTAAAAACTTTTGCCCGTTGTGACTATATCAATCAAGTAATTTACAATGT
The DNA here is from genome assembly GCA_000671755.1 of Glossina brevipalpis. Taxonomy (NCBI): domain Eukaryota; kingdom Metazoa; phylum Arthropoda; class Insecta; order Diptera; family Glossinidae; genus Glossina; species Glossina brevipalpis. Next base: position 4,261,129 of record KK351012.1, read on the forward strand.
TTGGAATACCGCGTAATATGTTCTCCATGATTTTTTTTGTAGAATAACAGCTGCTTACTTAACGCCAAACGATGAACGACCCAGTCTAATTTAGTAAAAAATTCTTCTTTCAAAGATGACTAAAGCTCTCCAGATAGAGGGAGTTGTACATTTATAATCTCCATAGATATGGGATTCACCATTTGGTTTAATAACAGGTATAAGGATGTACCCCATTCTGAATTGTTGATCGGTGTTAATACTCTACTTTCAATCAGCTTATTTAACTCTAACTTACTCTTACATAACGAAGCTAATGGCAATGCGTATGTTTACAGGAGCCAGAACGAACATTATCATGTAATGTTAATTTAACATTGTTTTCTGAATCTGAACCGAGGTCATCTTTAAAGTGCAACAATGTGTTTATTTGTATGAATGTATTAATATTAAATATCAATAATTAAATTTAAATGATAAATTAAAATGACGCCCTAATAATGGACTTCCCATTAAAAACGATAAATTTATCATTAGAATCATTTAAAATCCTCTTGTCAAAATATTGCTCAAACATTGACACAGATATCAGTGAATACGCCGTATCGGTATCGGTTAATTGAATATCGTTTACCTAACGATCTGCTGTTTTTTTCTTTTACGCAACTAACCTTACTTTCTAATGATGCTTTATGATGGAAGATAATTTTCGCTTCCATAGCTAAAGCCTTGTTTAGTCCGCCTTGAATGGTCCAATCTTCGCCTCTTTGAAGACCCCCTTATAAAACTTTTACATGAAAAATTTAAAGCATTTTGGTAATTTTGGGTGAGTAGTTACTTAGCTAATAAACAATTGCATTTTTTTTAGATAATTTTGGAAACTATTTAGATTAAGCGTTAGAATAATATCTGTGGCCATCAATTTGTACACACCAAGCCATATTTATAGCTATAGGTGTTGGATCGTTGTTAATCAGAAATGTATGTTTTCTATAAGATCTATGCACATTTATAATTACGTGAAATTGAAGGACAAGTTCGGATACTATCCGATTGCTTGAGGTATTTAATAGAAAAAATAATGGAATATATGTAGTCTTCATTAATACATGAATATACGGATTTTGATATTGTAAATAAGTTGGGTACTCTTAAAAATAGTTGATATTTATCGAAGCCCGAATTGCCTCGCCTTTTTTTCTTCGCTTTTTAGTAGTTTCGATTTCTTCCCTAAAATGTTGATAAAGACATTTTTTTACAGATTAGGGGACAGGACTAAATGGACTCGCAAAGAGATTGATGCGACAAAAATGTGAAAATGTTTAAATTTCGAATTAGTATTTGTATGCATTACAAACGCAATGACAAAGTTAATACATATTACTGGAGGACGGGCTTAATGAGTTGTTTTGTGTCATGCTTTTAAAGGGGAGTTAGTTAACAAGATAACCATCGACCACCTACACTTACCAGCTCATGCTCATGTTCATATACTTGTGCAAACAAACAAACAAACACACACACACACACACACACATATATATATATATATATAGTTATATATTTTATTATATTATATATATATAGTTATATATTTTATTATAATATATATATATATAAAAGTGTGTGTGTATTTATATGCATATGTATATATTGCACCGTAATGTTATCTAATTTAATATTTTTAATGAATATAATTTTAATTTTGTGTAATTGTCTATGGTCTGCCTATTCATTTAATTGTTGTTGTTGTTAGTAATGTTGTTTTTATTGTTGTTTACAGACATTGGTAAACAGACTATTTAATAATTAATCCGCATACATGCTCGCACACGGGTACCAAGTACTTTTCCAAACAGAGATATACCGATTTTTTTGCTTTTATCTTTTGAAGCGGAATAAATTTTTCGAGCAATTAATTTGAATAGCAATAAATTTTGATTGAGAAATGGTTAAACACAACAAAAAAAAAATAAAGCAAAACAATAGTAGTAACAATAACAACAATTATTGCATACATTTGCAGAAAAGAAGCGAATTTGCGATCACGCATTATACTCATAGAGTCAAAGAAATAATATTGCAAAGCATAACATGTTGAAACATCATTCATTATTTAAGCGGTGTGTGGTGAAAAAGTTCAAATAAAAGGTGAACGAGTGTATGTGTGTGTGTGTGTGAGAAAGAGAGAGAGAGAGAGAGAGAGAGAGAGAAGGAATGTGATATGTAAGCAAGAAAATATATTCTTAAGATAAAAAAAAAATTATTTACGTTTAATGTAAATAAAATATATTTGTTCTGGTTGGTGATATGAACGTGGAACGGGAGTTATTTTGAATGAATGCTAAAAGAATTGGAGAAGAATTTATTGGGTTGCATGCAACATGCATTCTTAGTTGGTTTTCTTTTGATTTCTTCTGAAACGCGTTGAACACAGTAGTAAGTGGTGAAGATTAAAAGGTACGAGCACATACTAACAAATACATGGATATCAACATGCAAACATACATGCACATATATGCATATATATATATATATATATATATGTGTGTGTGTATGAAAATTTCAAATTCACCTGACTGTTTGTACGTCTATGTCTCTATACAATATATCTATAATATTATTAAAATATATGCAGTCAGTCAAAGATTACCATCTGAATGTATATTAAGCATTAAGCACAGCATTAATTTACTTTTAAAACAAATACATAATTGGCCGATATTTTCATTTGCCCTTCACCTTACACATCTAATCTATAGTTAAACAGTTGGTCCAACATTTTATTGCTTATTTACCGCATATAAAACGTGTTAAAAATATTTATATATTTCTTCTTAACAAATGAACGAACGAGTGCGAATATATTTTTTTTCTTTTTTTCTTTAAAACTTAAATTTGATTAATGTTTAAAATTTACTACAGTAGCTAGTGTATGTTTGGGTGTAATCTACGGAACAAATTAGTTTATCTTCACTTAATAATAGTTGCGATTGTAAATAACCAATTACTTTGACGAGGACGGGCAAAGAATGTTTTCATATGCGTTACACATAACAACAATACGAATAATGACTTTATAATCGTTATCATCATAATAATCATAAGCCGTAGAATAGAATAAGCCGCCTATCAAAGAAAAAAAAAAAATATCGTAAATTTATTCTCTAGATTTTTCGAATTACTTCAAGACACAGTACAAATATACAATGTATACGTTGTATGGGAATTTACAAAGATTTAACTAGAAATTAATAACTTTATAAAACTAATCGTATAGCGTTTATACATAAATTCGTAATTAAAATTTGAAGAAAAAAAATTTAATGCATAATATATAAGAGGAGAAGCAAAATTTAAACGAATCTAATAGATTCGCGTCTATATTATTTCTCTATGAGGTTGATTATCTTTCTTTCAAAGAAGTTTTTGAAGCGCTAGTTACAAAGAACTCATGCAAACAATTTCGAAGATGTGTTTTTGTTTGCAGAACATTTTATTATTTAGATTTGTTGGTCGATTGGTCCTGATAAATGTTATTCTTAAAGTTTTTGTTCATATGATGCGCAATATGCCTTCTGTTCACCGATTCTGATCCTATGGAAGTTTTAATTTAGCTAATTGTGATCAGTTCAAATAAACTTTCGCTGCTAATCGCATCAGATACAGACAATGACAATTTTTAAATGCTATGATAAAATTTGCGTGATTATCCATCGTATTTTACCTTTCATTAGGGTTGGTCGTGAGCAGCATTCGGTGTAACCAAACGCGTTGTAAGCGAGAGCAAGATCTTTTTCGTATCCAATATCTATATTTTGTAATCGTGCGAATAATGATCTCGCATTTCGAATACGATTTGTTTCGGTTCATCAATAATCATTCGTTAATTAGTTAATAGATTAATCGTGATTTTTACAAACGAGAGTGAATACCATTAAGACTTGGATTTGTCACTTTTACTAACTAGAGAAAAAATTATTAATATGACGATGAGGACCGGGTATTAAACGAAATATTTTTCTTGAATTCTAGCCGTTTTTTTTATTTATAGCTTTACATAAATACATAAGCGTACACCTATATAGTTTGCTTTCGAATTCGACCATTTCCTTGTCTATCGTTTTATTAAAGGGCGTGTACAAGCGTACCCATGATGTTGCATGAATCGCAATATCACAACAGCGTTAGTTTTGGAATTTTTTAAGCTAATTTATATCCAATTTCTTAATTTTGATCGTATTAATCAATTTCTGATTTTTATTAAAAATTGTAAAGGTGTCCCCTATTGGTTCAATATAAATATATATATATATATATAAAGTTAACGACTAAGTTTAAATGTAAATTTAATAAAATATTTAGCAAACTTTTATTAAACTTTTTAAATCCCATTTAAGCAGCAATATCGCTGTAACAGTATAAAAAAAGCCTAATTTTGACAATTTTTTTGAGATGGAAATAAACGCGCGTAATAATATATATTCGACGATGTAATTAGGCGTATATTTAATAATAAAAACAAAAGTATATATCCAAATTTGAGACTAAAGAAAAGAAAAAAATTACTTAAGCTAAATGCCAACAGCTACAATACTTTGTATTTTTTTTTTCAAATATTGTTTTCTGTGTGATTGACAAGTCATGGAACGAATAAATTCAATTTTCGGCCAGAAAAAGACATTTATTAATAAAAAAAAATGTTTAAATTAACTTATCGTTAAAATCCTACGTGTTATGTTATTTTAAAGATACTATAAATACGAATAAAAAAAAAAAGAAAAATGGTTCGAGTTATGCTGCGTGTTGTTTTGAAAAAACGCATTTAGAGAAAAAGTCTTTTAAAGCTTTTGATATATATTATAGACATATTGATACCCTACATCACTTGTGGTACAGAGTATATTAAATATTGTCCTGAAGTATATAATATACACAGAAAGACTTACAATAGATGCAACTTTTATTATACCGATCGATACAGAATAATTTTCTGAATCGATTTGTACACATATTTTGTGTTCAACCTCGCAATTTTTAAGATATATTTTGATAAAATTTGGTATATTTGGTATGTTTTGTCCCAAGTGGACGAACCTAGTAACTAGTTCTTTGGTCTATAAAATAAATGGGAAATATTTGGATCGGTTGGAACCGTTTTTTATACTATCGTCCATACAACCGTTCTTCTAAAAAGTCAAGCTTTCTAATTTTTTTATATTTTACAATACAAAAGAATTCCTAATGGTAAATAGGAATCAAAACTTACTACACTAGATTAATTTTTTGAACTCTATCGCATTATAAAAGTTCTTACAAAACGTAAATCTTTATATGAAAAAAAAAAAAAAATGGTTTGATTTTTAATATTTCATGGTGAAAATTGGGGAAAGTGGGAAGTAAGTCTATATGGCAAAAAAGTCTACTTTCTAGTACTTTATGGCAGAAATGTGATAGAAAACTAAGAAGTTCTTTGACAAAAACATTAAATTTGCTATAAATTTGAACTACGTCAATTCATCCTTTAGGTTCCTTTGCCTATAAGGGTTCCCATAAATGTCTTTATATGTCTGTATATGTCTTTACATGGAAACTAAGTATACTTTTGGCAGTATTTGTTCACGAAAAAGAATGAAAAATGATGTTAAGCAAAATTGTGTAGGGTATTTAATGATCGGTCTTGTTCGCCTATTATATTACAATAAATTTTTTTTTTATTTACGCGACTCACGCTTTCCTTTTAAATTAGCCTAAATTTCGTATGTTACCTTGCTTGGAAAAGTTTCGTTCGTGTTAACATCGTTGCTTATCTTAGTAAAGTACCTGTTTTGAACAAAATCAACTGTGGTTTGATAACCTATACCATTAACAATAAATCTAATAAAAATATTCTGAAACAAATTTATCACCCAGTCTGCAGAGCCACTGCATATGCTGTCCGAACGACACCCATCAACAACATCATCGCTGAGATCAATCTTCCAACTTTAGAAAATTGATTTGATGAGTTAAAAATAAAAATCATTCCAAAACTCCTCAACTATGACAATTCCATACTCGGTTAGATTGTAAAAAATATTTCAATCCGCAATAAACTCCGGTATACGTGTTGCAAAAGAAATTACCACCTACGTTGAGCATCAAACGAAAATTTTGTGGAACTTCACTCTCTCAACTTACAAAATAACATCTTTACTTCAGGGAACTAATCGGGCAGAGAAAACTCAATCTTTTGAAAATAATTGTTAATATCTTATTTTTGAAGATGATTCTAAGAGTAGAGGTTATGTCCCCTGCTTATACAATCGTGTATACCACAGTTCGTGTAATACCGAGCGCTTAAATTTACTTTCAAAATTTATGATTTTTTGAATTTGAAAAGCACGGAGAGTCGGAAAAGCATGAGTTTTCTTGAAAAATTTGTGTTTGCATTAAACAGATCTATGGACTGGTAAGCATATAAAATGCTGGAAATTAAATATATTTCAATGAAAATTTTGAAGTTGGAAACAAATTCGCTTAAAAACTTCAAAGTATACATTTGCGACTTACTTACACGACTCAAGCAACAACATATAACGCTTGTGTACATAGCTATACTCGTGTATCCATTTCTCGTTCGAAAACAAAGTATGTGTGCTTATGTTTTTTTATTTATGTAAAAGCGTTGTATGTGCATACGCTATGTACATTTCTCTGACAAATCGAAAAACAAGCGTTCGAGTTTAAACACACACACACACAATCAACCAACAATAATAAATGTAGAAAAAGAGTTCGTTTAATACCAGTTCCCCGATAGTCTTTTTAGTAATTATTTCTCTAACAAGTAAAAGTAACGAGCTCACACTCAATTGTTATTCATTCTCTTTGTTCGAATCAAGCATCTTTTTTCGATAATGACTTTCCGATCAAACCAAGTAACGTTTTATGTTATGTCATACAATTCTTATCCAAGCAGTCTCTCTACCCTTCAACCATAGCATGTTTTGTGAGGGCATCAGTGTAGGTCATTTCATTGTTAAAGCCAATAATTATTCCCTTTAAAGACGATTCGATTGGAAGACTTTTGAATTGAAAATTACAAACTGAAAGATGGTTCATTAAATGTTTCTGCTTTAGTTGTGCGGAGTACCTGAATACTATGTGTTTCTGTAAGTGTTGTCCTAATGCAGTGTGTTGATTAGTTAATGTAGAAACTATTTTTGATCTTTTGAATTTTGACCCGAATGCATGAATGAATATAGCGGCCAATCAAATCCAGATCCAGTTTGTGCTCCACTCAAACATCAAGCGAATCTACTCTTCCAAACCGACAGGTCGTAACAAATGATTGATAAGTATTCAAATTATGACCTGTTGTTGTGTGTAGTTGTTAATGACAGATTAAATGTAACGGCAGTTCCCACAATAAGTATAAGGAAAAAGAGTTGGCAACCCTTAGAAGAAAAAGAAAACAAATTGAGGCATCGTATTGTAAAACTGTGCAATTAAACCTAAACAACTTTTTAATATCAATTGTATTTACTTAAAATATCCATCAAATTCGTAGCAATTTTGAAAAAGAGTTTATCTTACTAAGAGAAAATCACGAAGCTGAAGCTATAATCCGACTAATGACCGACTTAATTGTTAGAGATTGAACTAAACGGCTGGCATTTTTCCAACTCAGTTTAAGTTCAATAAGTTAGGTGAAGTAGAAGTGATTTTAAGATTTATTTTTTTATTTATATATATTTATTGCTAAATTTGTATATAAAATTCGCAATAAAGGCCATAACATATGCGCGAGCAGTCTTTGGGAAATTGTAATTATTTTTTCTACTTTATAGGGATAAAATATGGGAATCGCATGGCGTCTTACTACTACACTTTTTTTTGACTATTTTGACCTATTACTGTAGCTCATGTAAAATTGTCATGACTTATTTATTATTATTATTTCTTTTTTATTTAATGAAACAAACCTATGTGAAATTCGAACTAGTTCTACGATATTTAAGTGATTAAAAGAGATTATATAAGTCACGTCTGTATACAAATGTTATATAAAAGGTTAGTTAACCAAGCGAACTTTAAAATCTTCTAGTTTATGTTTATGAAATAAATTATATACGAGACACGCGTACAACAACCGCCATAATACTAATAGAAATTTTAGCGATTATGAAATGGAAAGAAAGACGTTTTTGTATAATGATTCTATAATTCGATTCCGAGTTAATCATCAATTATAAACCATAAAATTAAAAATTCCACTACTTATGAACATAAAGTATAAAACATAAAACTCAAACTCGGATAATGACCAGTGATAATATCGTTTTTATGATCACTTTAAATGGCGAAGAAGGCCGGAGGAGAAAAGATTTAATTATTAAATAGTCTTACATGGTATTCAAAGACATAATAATAAATTGAATTGTGATTATATATATGATTATTGTGATGACGATGACGATGGTGATGGTGATGATGATGGGCAATGGTGCTATTGCGATGCATTCTTGTTAATGTAAACTTGGGCTTTATAATGTATTTATGATTAAGAAAAAATAAATAAAAAAATATAAGTTAAATAAACCAAAACAAAATATGTGGAAGTAAGCGCTTGTGTTTTGTGAGTGTGTGTGTGTGTGTCTGAAGAACAATAAAAAATTCAAACAAAAATGTTCTCTCAAAAGCTTTGAGATGATGCCTAGTATTGATGCTGTTGCTGTTGTATTTTACGTACACGCGATTTTCTTAGCCTAAAATGGTCAGTGCCAAAGTAGCTTTTTATGGTAGTAAATGAAATTAGAACCCAAGAGGTGTATAGACTTAGATATTAACCCCGAACACAAATAAGCACAACACACTATACGCAATGTTTGAAAGACATCTATGATGAAAGCCGTAAGTAAGAGGTAAGAGATTAAACTATTATGTTATGTGATTGAATAGATGTGGACACATGGAACCATTCATTTATGTATATATATATATATGTACAAATACACAAACATATATTTGTATATACGGTTGGATAATAGGATGCCATAAATTGATCACAAACAGCCACTGGATTTTGTTTTTTGTGCCATAAGGCACATTTGTTATGGACACTTTGCAAAGTTGTTAAATTGTTGTTCCGAACAACATGCTAAGCAAACGGACGATCTAAACACTAAAAAAGAAAGAAAAAGAAAAAAAAGAGGTAAATAAGAACACAACATCATGTTGTGTCACTTATAAAGTCTGGCTTACATTTCACAGTCTTTTGCGTCGATGTCTAAGCTTCATATGAATGTTCTCTTCTTCTATGTAAGTCATAGTTAATTCAAAGACATGTTTTTAGGATTATTTTGGAGTGTATGGACATTTTTGGTCAAAAGTCATGTTGTTCGTATTGTTGTTGTATTCATTGTATTTGGCAATGAAAGGTTTTCTAATGCAATTTAGTTAAAGAAGAGTTCGTTAAATTACCATAATGACCAAAAAATTTAATGACGTGTACAAAGATAACTAACTGCGACTATGCAGGAATGTATATATACAGGTATCACAACATTACGCTCCTAAGTGGGAGATGATGTGATTGACAAGCGAGGACCGACCGATTCTTAGTTTTTTTTTTTTTTTGTTTTCTTTTCTTTATTTGTAAAGTTGATATATTTATGGTTGTAGACAAGTTATCCTCTTATTATTTAAGAAAAAAAAGTGTGTAAATTGAATATAATTTGGTGGTGATAAATCTTACGATACATCTTGATAAAAAAATTCCATATAATCGTCCTCAACTCATAAGAATAAAAGTACTAGAAAATGAATTATTATTTCGCCTGCGCAAATTTTCTTACCGAAATTCCGAGAGAGATATTTTTAATGCGTACAATTAGGTATGCAATGTAGCCAAATTTCTATGCAATGTTGCCAAATTTCAACCTTCGTAAATTCGTACATTGTAATGCGTAATAGAATATCTACCCTTTCTCTTCTAACTAAATATGTATATACTGTCAAAAAATTAATTTCATTTTAAAGTTATTACTTTAAATTACTTTCAAAAAAAAAAAAAATATGTAAACATCGGCAATTGAAGAAATAAACTTTCGCACTAAAAGCAATTCTAATACATTGATAACATACACGTCCTAGAAGCAGCAAGAAATTCCTTAGCTGAAAAAAATTTGGATAAACTGTAGTAATAGAAGTCATAGCAAATTCTAAGTATTGAAATTGATTGCTTTATAAAATGTAGCTATCGCGTTCATTTCTCTCGCCACTTCAAGTATAGACAGCCTAGACATTGGTATTTATACGGCATAAGCTGCGTTACGTTATATACAGGTTATAAGCTTTCGCTCAGTGTATATCAAAGTGTCAAGAGATTCGTTCTGCTCATATGGACAAAATGGTGCGCATCGTTTAAACGATTTCTGACCAATCTACTCGACATATCTAGAGGACTGAAATAAGCGTCTTTTACCTTTATTGATTCTTCTTGGTACGTACGTACACGTATAAGGGACATCCCCAAAGTCATGTTAAACAAAAAAAGTGGACAGTGGTTTTCCTTTTGCTTACTTTTGCATACTCTATTAGTTCACAGCTGTTAATAAAATTACAAATTAATCTAATACTCAAGACAATTAAAAACGGAAACTATCTTATGTATTGTACTGTTATCTATGGGCGATCAGAATGACCTATCCAGTTTACTATTTAAACTTTCTTGTCTCCTTTATCAAAAAGGACTCTCGAGGTATAATATGTAGTATTTATTTATGAAAATAATTAAATTTACGTAACGTAATGTAGGGTGTTTAACAGTCGGATTTGCCTAGCTACAACGCTTTAACTTGTTAGACTTTTAAATAGGAGGAAATCATATTTATTGAAAGCAGAGGTTGTAAACATTCTGCTAAAATTCAGTCTTAGTGTAATCAAGCTTCACCTGAATAAAGCTGATGTGCCAAGTAAACGTGTTGTTGAGAGAACTTAAACGTTAGAGACGCATCTCCTCATTTTCCTGCAATTCTGATTCCTGCGGATTACACCCTTTCCCGCTCTCAGATACTAGCCGCTTAGTAATTCTTACAGAAGGTCATTCAGAAGTTTGTTTGGAACCACCCTTCTATTCTGTCCACATAAGGAGAACGTCATCCTTCACTTTGAATATATTTGGAATGTTTGAGTTAATTTGTGACTTGGCAACATCCTGAGTTTTTCTTCCTTCGTTGTTTTCATTCTCCGTTAATTAGATTGAAAGCGACTGTCAGTCCATTGAGGCAGAGCGGAGGTCGCAAGATATGTTTGGCATTCACTCGCGTCTGAGCTTTGAGCATTTCATCAAGTACCAAGTTTGCCTTACTAGATCTGTCATGTTTTGTGAAATTGGGATTGAGAAGAGTGTAGCGCACGTCATTCGCTTGAGAATCTGAATACATGTTATGCCAGTGCAAAGTCCTGCATTCAGTGAATGCCGTTTTCATCCACGCAATCTTATGGGTAAATTCCCCGCCTTTATCCTACAGTCGTCGCCTCCACTTGACAAGAAAACGAAAGCAGTCCAGGCCACGCCACCCATTGCATCTAAATTATCCGTGTATTTTTTGTGTTATTTCTTTCTCCAACAAAATTTCATACCTGAACAGACAAAATCTTTGTGATTTATATACGCATAGTTGGGTATGTGTATAACTACGGTAAAGAAAATGGTGCGCCGGATGTGCTTTGCAAAATTTAATTTCGTTTGCTTAGTAATTAGGGATGTTGATCACAACTCAACGGATACCGGACATTGACATTGGTGATCAACTGCATTGAAACATTGACAGGAGCCTGAACATACCACACAAATTGAATCAAAAGCATTTGCTGAACCTGATCAAGATTTAAAAGGAGTTTACCTTAACCATCAATTTAGTCGTAGCATGTTTTCATGTAACAATTTACTTAAATAGGGTTTATGAGTTTTTGTTGTAGCGTAATTTGAGAGGAGTAATAAAAATTGCTTTCATTTCTGGACATGTGTTGATAAAGTTTTTTTTTTAATTTATCCAAAACATGCAATAATTGATGAATACGTGGATATGTTTAATTTAATTCTTTAATATGCGGGTTTGCTATTAGTAGAACTAAAAACAAATTTTTTTTTTTTTTGTATCACATTTGAAATAGGGAAGTACATATCTTAATATCATCGTTTTATATATAAATAAATATACAAAAAGAGAGAGAAATTGTCTTGAAATCAATAAAGACAAGTTGAGGTGTCTGTCGATCCATATCTCCGTTTGTTTGTCAATTTTCCTGAAAACAAAAATAAAGGAAGTAAGTTAAACGTTCGCATGTATGTATGAGTTGAATCAGAACTGAATTTGAATTGAACAACAGCTTTCTCGATAGGTCCAGTTGATTTCATTTATAGTTTTGTATAGAGCCTTGAAAGTAAACGCTAAAGTGGGCATCAAATTGCTGTTTAATGAACAAAAGAAACAAAGAGTTGATGCTCAATCGGTTTTGGACGAATATGATGCCCAACAGGATGATATATTGGATTTTTTACTCATTATCAAGACGCCGAACAGGATGATATATTGGATTTTTTACTCATTACTCAAGCGTACGACCAAAGGCAATGGCTTTGTAGAGCATACCAAATGGATATTCAAAAACATTATGGCTACTGGTCCGAAAGTAACGGTAGGATTGCGCATGTTGATACGTTGAAGAGACAATTGACTAACGCAACTTTAAAGAAGCTTTTATTAATATTAATGTATTAAAAAAAATGTAAAACTTTTTGATCCCTGCACGTACATATATCGTGATGCGATTTCAATATTCAGCATTCAAATGATTCCAATTTTTTTGCGGATCTATATTGTGCGATTGAAATAATTAATCAAAACATAACCTAACATAACATAATTAATCAAAATCTTAGAGTTAGGTAACCCTAACGCTAAGTTTGCTTTGGCAGCAGATGTTTTTAAAAATTAACGTGCGTCTATAACAAAAAAAAAATGGGCCTGAAATAGACCCCAAGAGGGCTAATACCCTAATGTTTCTTCCTGAGCAAGACGTGTAATCGAAACTGGCACTCATTAGAGGACGCTGCCTATTTGATCAACGAGTCGAAAAGCTGCGCTTTTGTCACAGCTTCTGCACAGAAGTTGTAAACACTTAAGCAAGGCATTCAATCATAGGGAATCCGGATGGATGCAGCAACATTAATTTTTTTTTTTGATTTAGGGATAACAACAGGACTGTTATGCCTTTAATGAACTCTGCTGTGATGCGACTTGCCATCTTCCGTTTAATTGATCCAAATAACCTCATTAGTTCAATAACATTCTTACAATTAACAAAAAAATTTTCCCCCTTTAGGTATTTGGTATCCACTTGAATCTTGATTCTTTTTTTTGCTTTCTAAAATTATTGGATCATCTTCATTTTCATCTTCATTCTCTTATCTACATCGTCAACATCGACTTCATAAGAAAAAAAAAGGTACATTCCTATAAATACTGATTGAATTAATAGTTAACAAGCATAGATAGAGAAAGAGATTACGTTTAAAAATTAAACCAGATTTATGCTCGTTGGCCAACCAAGCAAGAAATGATTAGAATTCTTTCATGTTTCATGTTTTGATGACTTCGTTTCATATATACAATGATGGATGGATGGTATTTCATGTATGAATTTCTTGTTCTTGTTGCTGCGAGTTACTTATAATAAATTGATTGTAAACATTGTTGAGGTGATCTTTTATAATATCCACTACGGAAAGGTGAGGTATATTCATTTTGTCTTTTTGTTTGCAACATTCAGAATGAAACTTAAGAGATTCCATAAAGTGTATATAAAGTATGTCTGATCTGTATTAAATTCAGAATCTGCCTAGGGTTGTCCGTCCGTCTGGTTTTCTATCCGTTTGTCTGCTTACTTGTGTTGTAATATCTGAGGTAATCATTTTTTCGGTGGCAAAAATTAAAACAACTGGACAAATTTACCAAAAACATTGAAAGGCAAGGGAAATGAGTGTAAAATATTCGTCAAAGCCGAATACAATTTTCTTATTTGTTTTTTTTATTTATTTATTTTTTTTCTTAAGCTAAATTTTATGCTGATTTGTTAAAAGTGTTTCTTTTTCTTTAAATAGTTTTAAATTATTGCAAAATTTATTGCTTAGCTAGTTGTGTAAAATTGTAAATAAGAAAAAAAAATATCTATGCCAGTATTAACTCCAACTGTGACGAAGACCTTTCGTTGAGCATTGTTAAGCTTATTTTAAGGTCACTGCAATGCTCAACTTGTGCCTAAATGGGCCATTGGTTTTAGTTAAAAACCCTGAAAGCTTTCGTCTTGCTTTGCTTCACTTTAATTTTTCTTTTATTTATTTATTTTTTTTTTTTTTGTTATCATAACTAAAGCCTTCAACTAAGTTCATCGTTTCACTGGTAACAAATCAATCAAAAGACTGTAAAACGTTTTCATATATTTTTTCGTATATATTTTCTAATACTTTACCTTCAGTCCAGTATTTTATTTACTTACCTTTTTCTTCATTCGCCTAAACTGAAATAAAAAGATTTCTTTCTTACACATTTAGGGGATTTCTGAAAACCAGAAATGGTTAATTCATTTATAATATCTATGTCCATATGTCTAGGGTCACCGGTAAGATTAAGACGATTGCTTAGGCATTGTTGATGGTGAACGCACTTTACAGATAACCAAAATTTTTTCATGCTCCTACTTAATGTAAATTTTTGTTGGATTAATATTTATTTATTTAATAGCCAGTCACAAACTTTCTTTGAGCAAAGTCTTCAAAGCAAATCATCACTAAGATACTGTTAGGCAACGGGACATCGTTCGCATTGACGTAGGAAAACATTCCGCTTCAATTCAGTCCTGCGAACAAGTTCCTAAACATTATTTAAAGTATTTCAATTAAAAGCATCTATTTGTTCTCATGGGTCTTAAGTGTACGAATTTAATTTATGTTCAGTTTATAGATACATAAGAACTCTTCCTAATATATCTTCTCTTCCTAATATATATAAGTCTTACAAGACTGAATATAGATTGAAGTGATAGCTTGCAACGATGCAGAGCTCATTTAGACGGTAAAAAATTTATTGTGATACAAAATGGTACAAGGTGCAAGCGGCAAGCGATTATTTATATTGCATCATTTCTCCGCATTGCTTTTATGGAATTTTCTTTAAACTGAGTACACGACAGAACGTTAAGAATTTGTAAAAGAGATTGTTGTAGGCCAAAAATGAGCAGAGTGTTTTGTTGGTTCTTCCGGGTTCCCAATACCTTCTACAGAGATTTTTGCGAACAAAAATCAACATATATTGGTGAAATGCGTAATATCCCGTAATTACGATTATCTTTGCCCTTTGATTGAGTTTAGGAAGAACAAATATCATGGGTATCATTGTTTTGCTTATGTATTGTAGACCGTAGAATTAGCACGGAGTTTATTCTTCTCTCTGTGGGTGAGTGGGCATAAGATTAATAGTAAATATAGGATTCGCATAATTTTATTCCACATAGGCCAACAAGCCAGTTAAGCGTATTCATTTTGACTTCAAATCTCGCCATTTAAATTCAGCGTATCTTATCCAACGGAGTACACGGCACCGTAAGACGGACAGCCAGCTCATCAGTTTAAGCTACAAGACTTACAATACATTTAATTGATCTAATTGATGTTAGTGCATCAAAGTTTCTCTCCCTACCATTGTCGTAATTATTTTCATTTATACATATTTTCAATATTTGCTTTTCTACATTGATGTCTAAAACTATGTATACATATCGTGCAATGAAAAGAAAATATTATTCAACTTTTGTGTATCGTTTTTGCATAGCATTTAGATAAGTGTGATTACCTTGAGTTTTATGCAAAAGTAAGTCTAAGACCCCGTCCTATTGCTGTTTGGCTTATTTGAATTTATGCTTTATAGCAAATCGTTTAAGCGACTGAGTGCTGAAGACGTAGTATGCGCGATTAACAAATAAAACCTTTACACGCCATCTGTTAACGATTCTTCATGCGGATAATGACTTTTTCTAATCAATATTGAATAATAACAAAACATTCTTTAAAATGTTTTAAACTGAACGAACACTATTGCTATCCACTGTTCCCATAAACTATGCCTTTGCCCGGGTATGCATAAAGAATTTACAATAACCAGCTTTGAGTAGCTTATTCGGAAAACTAAACAGTTAGTGTACGTTTAATTCTTCTTCTAGTTCTTCTACGAAAAGAAAGCCGTATTCAAAGGTGTAAGTTCAGCAGAGTTGCGTATTTTAAGATTAAGTATATGTAAGAAATTTTACTTCTGTTATATATGTATTATAAAAAATTTGTATAACTTTAAATTAACCTCTTGTGCAATCATCACAGCATGAAAGGCGGTTTCTCATAAAAGATTCCACTTATATCTTAGGTGAAGAAAAACAAAAAGAAAAAAAAAAAAAAATAAAGTGAGAAATGCTTCTCTCGTTAGGAAATTTAAGAAAAATATTATGTTAGAATATATATATATAACAGAGATATCGAACGAGTCCCGCGCTACCATACTCAACACAAGTGTGAATTTAATGAAAAATAAGCAAAATGTATAAAATTAAAAGAAAACACTTTGAAAAAACTGCCAAAAGGGAGGAAAGTATAATAATGAATGAGTAAATGAGTGAACGAACGAATGAATGAATGAATGAATGAATGAATGACTGACTGAAGAATAAAGGCTATTCGTATTAATAAACTTTCTAAAGAAGCCACAAAGTAAACCTACTTTATTTGTAAAAACCATGAAAAAGGGGCATAATTTTCATACAAGTCCTGTAAATAATTTTAATTAAAATGAAGAAGTTCCAGTCATACTAACATTTCATGTAGTTCTAGTAGTGGTCTTTATATTCATTCCTTCATATGAGCATGTGAACATAGTTATAATCTAATTATATAAATGTGAATAGGTGTGTATGGCTCAATCAACGTTTGCGTTAAAAATTTTTTTTTTAGTTTAGTCCCTAATAAATTGTTTGCGTTTTAATTGAAAAACGAATCATGAAACCCATGTCATAATTAAATTCCATAGCGTCAACACATTGCAGCTACTTAAAACTTAAAGCGCATGCGTGTTAGACTTAACTACTCTATAAGAGTTTATTAATGTGTAAAGTGTTAAAACATATGCTGAACTGTCCTCACATTGCTGCGTAAACGTTTACTGTACCCTCTCGAAATATCAACATAAACGGACAAAATATGTGCATTGTTTCCCATAAACATGTTCGCAGTTACCATGAAATTACGTGTTTTTATGCACATATGCATGATATATGAATAAGAATCGTAGGATATTTGACCAGAGCTGGGCCAACACTACGGTAAATAGATTTCTCACTTTTCTTAAATGATCTTTCTAGTTGCATAAGGTACTCTAAATATTTAATGTTTGCTGATGACGTAAAGATTTTTCATTCATTCAACTCTGTTGATGGTATCATGAATCTTCAGTTTGGTATGAGCTTTAACCTGAAAAAGTGCTGCATAAAGTCGTTGTCCTGGTCTAATAAGTTGGCCGCTACTTACTACATTCGAAATCATAAGCTTAATAATGTTACCAGTCTCTGTGATTTGGGAGTTAAATTTGACACCAAATTAAGACTTCATTTGCATATCGAATCAACAGTGAACAAAGCTAAATCGATTCTTGGTTATAGAAAAAGATGGTCAAAGGAGTTTTCCGACCCTTATATCACCAAACGAATATATATGGCCCTTGTTAGACCAATTCTTGAATATGCTTCGGTGGTTTGATCACTTAGCTATATGATCTATATCGATCAAATTGAATCGGTACAAAGAAACTTCTTACTATTTTTACTTGGGTTGGGATCCTCAACTGATATTATACCTCCCTACGTTAATAGGCTTCAGCTAATCGATCTTCCCACACTTGGAAAAAGACGGGAAATGTTAGGGGTAGTGTTTATATTAAAACTGATTAAAGGGTCTATTCCCGCTCCTTTCTTTCTTCAGGGCATCTCGTTTAAAGTTCCAGACAGATTCACGAGGCATTACGATGTGCTATACTTACCTCAGTGCCGTACTAAGTACCAGCTTTTTAATCCTTTTCGCCCTATGTTAAAAGACATTTTTATAGCAAAAATAAATGAATATATTAGAAGTCCTAAGGACGTTTGTTTTTTGCCAATTTTTTTGGATGGATGAAACGATATTAGAATCATAACATTCGAGGGGGCTATTAAATATTTAATTTATATTTATATTGAAATATTAACAAGTAAGAAAATTATATTCGGTTGTGCCGGAACTTTTATACCCACCAACGTTATCTTAAAAAAAGGACAAAAAAATAAATTTTAATAGATGGATGTGGCAGATTTTTTCCATTTTTATGGAATGCCGTGGAACGCATCCAGCCATGAAATACGATGGAAAACAGCCAGAACAAAAGAGCTAGAAAACAGACGTGCTTTCAGCTTATACTGTAGGCGTTGCCTGTGGTCGATCTGGGCCATTTTTAATAGCAACGAAAGAACTTCCAATGTTTCTGACAAATTTGAAGCCGATATCTTCATTTTAGCGGGCAGGAGAATGTTTACCATAGACATTATGCAGACGGAGAGATGGACATGCTTAAATCGATTCTAAATTTGATGCTGATCAAAAATATATACATGCGGAGTCTCCGAAGTTTCCTTTTGGTAGTCGCAAACCAAATGACGAAGTGAAATATACCCTTCAACGTCGGTGGTGGGTATAAAAATCATATTCGGGTGTGACCGTTTCTTTTATTCCCACCATCTTAACCTTAGAAAAAAGTTCGAGAAAAACTAAATTTCGATAGGTCCCAGAAAGCGGAGGTATTTTGAGTTTATTTTTTACTTTTGGTGTATGTTTTGATGGAATTAGTTGATTTTCAATCGCAATGTATTCAGATATTTCAATTTTTGCGACTGGGCAATTGCTTACCCCAGGCAGATGGACATATGGACGGACGGCTAAGCCTAGACGGATCCCGAATTTAATACTAATGAAGAATGTGTACACTTTATCGGGTCTTCCAAGCTTGCTTCTTAATTCCTTCCTTCTTAATGTTAAAAATGTTTTCACAAAAATTCTGAAATGGAATACTCTCTTATATTGGATGAGTGTCGAGTCGATTTTTTCCAATTTTGTCCAGGTACTGCAGGACAACACAGTGTATATGGATATTTTTATAGATATGTCTGGTATAGTTTGTGAGAAACTAGGAAAAAACTTGCTTTCGAAAACAGAGTTGTTCTCAGCTTACGTAGTAATACTTTAGACGTGTCCTTTGATCGATTTAATCTATTTTCAACACCAGCCTGCGTGCAAGAAGTTTCAATGTTTCTGCCCAACTTGAAGCCGATATCTTGATTTTCGCGGCCAACAGTATGTTTAACACACATTATACACAGATAGACAGATAGACAAGCTTAAGTCATTCTCAATGGTGGTTAACACCTTTATGATGCTTTTGAAACTTCCCTGCGGGTGTTGTAAATAAAATGACAAAATGAATATACCCCAATCTTTCGATGATGGGTATAAAAACAGGTGGAAAAAGGACTGCGTAGGATGTTTGTGTCTGTCACTTTTACATCTGCGATATATTTTTAAGGAATTGTTGATAGTAATATTCATCTGTTGTCTCTGTAAGTTATCACATTTTTGATTGCATAATGGAAAAGCTGCCGCATGGAGAATATATCGTTCGTATTGAAGCCGTATTCATATCTATTTAATGACATTTTTCTTTTCTTCTTTTGCTCCCTTGAGCATTTCTACAAAGCGGGTAAATGCTTTACTTGGTAGATGGTTAATATGAAAGAGGCTCTCGACAAATTTTTATATTAATTTAAACACGGCCGAAACACATGTTGGAAATGCATGAACGTGTTAAATCTGGCGCATACCGAACACAGAACATATTTCTGCCTATTTTAGTGAAATATAAAAAGCAACAACAGCAACAATTGCTTAACAATTATTTCAACATTACGTTGCAGTTTTAAATCGATTGATACAAAAATAATTGCCAATTATGATGATGAAAAACCCCATACAGCAAAAAGAAAAGAAGAAACAACAAACGGACAAACAATACAAACAAATAGCCGATACAAGATTAATAATACAAAAACAAAAACAATAACAATAACAAAGTAAAAAACATAAATAAATATATAAATAAATAATTAAAACAACAATTTCAAAAATGTTGTCACCGAAGTTGTAAATATATACAGATGGTACCGCAAAATCAATCAACTAACCAAGCCAGACAAGCAGCCAGCCAGCCAGCCAGCTAGCCAGCTAACTAACCAACCGCACGAAACCAAACCAAGTGGCCAACCAGTCAACAGTTAACAGTAGATCCGACCGACTAAGTGAACCAATCAAGTCAACAAACGGACAGACAAACAACTAAATAGACAGATACGGAACAGTAACGAATAAGCGAATGTACGAAACAAACAACAACAAACAACTAATTAAACACGATTTTATGATGGAACCATATTTGCTCAAGAAAAATTCACCACAAATAGTCGCGGCTGCTGTTATTCCTTTAGTAGCTTAACACAAAAAATGTTTACACACAGATGCAAAAAAAAAAAAAAAACAAGAAAAAAGCAAAAAAAAAACAGAAGAAAAAAACGAAAACGAAAAAAATTTCAGATACAATAATAGGCAGCCATACATGATATAATTAAATGAATTTACAACAACAGCTTACAAGATGAAAGCGGCATCAGTAGCAAGCAATAGCAACCAGCAACAAATGTCTATGAAATGTGCATTAATTAGTGGTCTCGCAAACCTAAACAGGGTGTCGCTTAACAATAATTACACTTGTGACAGAAATGAACTAACGCGAGACGACCGAGCACGCAATGCAACGCAACGCAACGCAACACAATTAAACTTGCAACTCGTGCAGCTAAAACTCAATTCAATTACGTATACAGTGAGAATTACATAGAAGTGTGTGATGATCGTCGTCGCCAAGTGATATGAAATTTTATATAAACAAACGCAGGTAGATAGAACGACACACATACCATCATGATGCGATCAATTGAACACACGTACAATCATTAACCACTCGGCGTATGCAATTGTTAACCGTTTTGGTTATAAATGAAAAAAAAAAAAAAAAAAAAAAAAAAAAAAAAAAAAAAAGCGCAAAAAAAAAACTGGCACACACGCAAAAACTTTTTACAACAAGAATGAAAGAAGATGCAAAAAAGCCTTTAAGGGGGCCAATAAGTAAACGAGCACGCATCTTTGAAATCAGATCAAAGCAACGCACACTCATAAATATTATAAATAAAATAAAATTCCCACATGTTATTCGTGCAACATTTCAGAACGATAATCATAGATTTCCAGAGCATGTGTGTAAAAAGATTTCTGATATGTGATATAAAAATGATTTTCTACATATGTAGCCGAAGGCCACAATCACATAGCAAGTCGTCTCCTGAATGGAATATCTTTTTACCTGACTACATTGACTACACTGACTGACTCTAGCATACCACGGCCTAATGGATTTTGTTCTTGAATAGCAAATATGTTACACGTATGTAAGGCGTGGCAAATATTTTGCTCTTACGAGCCAAACTCTATCTTAGCGCAAGCACTCATCATTCACCAGCCTCTGGCCATTTTATGCACTTTAATACTGTTCATCTTTTTTCCTTTTCCTTTTCGTCTTTGTTTTTTTTGCCATTTTCTTCTTCTTCTTCTTCTTGTCTTAGCTGCTTTTCATATAAAATCTAATCAACTAATAAACAACAATATGCGTAACAGGATGCATTTGATATGGAACAGCAACACTTTAGGTTCTTTTCTAGTTATTCCATCGTATCATATACCATACAAACATATGAGCCCATAGATAGCGTTTTACTTAAGCGTCGTCATCAATTGATTGTGGTGAACGGTTGTTAGACTTGTCTGTTTAATACTCTTGTATCGTCTTTCTTACATTATATTGCATTGCATTGCATTGCCTTGCATTGCCTTGCATTGCATTGCATTGAATTTTTTTATTACTAAATTGTTGCTGTGGCCTCCCGATATACAATAATATGCGGTTGTTACCATTAATTGTTCAAATGTGTTTGTCGTGTGGCATAAGCGTGACTTTTCTTTAGTTAGTTGGATGATTTCAACTAAATATTGGCACTATTTTCACCAAAATCGCGTTTTTTCTTTCAGTGAACTAACAAACAGTTAACGAAGATCTCTGTATAATTCAAACATAGTTTGCTTTATAACTGTTGCTCTAAGCCTTTAAAATTTTTTCAAACTTATTTAATTATAGTTTGAAAACAGGAAGCTTTCTGTTTCTGTTTCTGTTTCATAGTTAAGCGATTGGAACAACTTTCATTACATCTCCCCAAAGGGTATATACTCCGTATTAAATTTATCAACTGCTTTTAAGGAAGTAGAAGTATCGTAAGTTCAATAGAGTTATAATCAGGAAAAATGATATACAATACTTTTAATCATGTGAGTCTATTCGTATCGATTCCAAATATCAAAAAAATATTTCGATGAAAAAAATTTGATCCAATTTTTTGAATTTCTAACCGTATAAGGCTTCTTATGAAAAATAATCATTTATATGGTAATATAAAGACAAATTAAAGTGCTTTATAATGAGAAGAAGATTTAGATTAGTAAGATCTTTGTAAAGAAAATTAATTGTGCTAAATTTGTACCAGATAAATTTTTGGTTTCGGCCCACTGTTCTACAAAGGACTGCCACGAAAAGTATAGCTTTACACAAAAATAAACCAATTTTTTTTTTCATTTTATCACGAAAATAAATGAGAATTTATATTATTCGAATGGCTGTAGGGTAGTTAGGTGTCCGGATCCATAATATTTTTCAGAAAGTAATTTTTTTTTAAATATTTAAACGTAAGCTTAATAACCTCTTCGAATATTATGACTCTATAATCTTTTCATCCATCGAAAAGATTTAAAAAAATAAAACATTTTTATATTATTAACCACTGTATGGTTGCGTCCGATCTTAACCTCCGAACTTAATCCATTTTGCAATTTTCAAGCGAAATCAAGGATCATACCAGTAAACATTTGACACTTTGAAAATCAAGAATTTGATGCAAATGGGACTCCGATCAGTACATAGCAAAGACGGGGGCATGTATGTCATCAATAATTTTCTTATATATAATTTATTAGTTGAGGTCCATCATATTGATCAAATTGAGATGTATGTCATCGTATTTTAATGTATTAAGGAAAATTTGTTCTATGGGAAAATGAAATTGTAAGCACAAAAAGACATTTCTTTCGTTGTTGCAGTCTTCAAACAGAGTAAACCTGTTTACACAACCAGGTTTATATAGAGCAACAATCTGTCTCTTTGTCATATGCATATGAGAGACACTGTCCCCACAACCCAATCTATCCACCATATTAACAAGAATTTTTTTTTTGTCGTTTAGTTATTTTTTAAATAAATATTTACTCAATTATTAGACGATTTTTCAATTTCGAATTTTTTTTTAAATAAGTAAAACCGGTTTTTTTTTAACAGCTATCTGAACTAAGTCTTTGACAAATCGATCAGCAATGTATAGTATATTCATACGAAGAGCAGGAGTTCCCAACAACAATAACGACATAAGTATTTGTAATTTTGCTTGCAGTTCAGTAATCGTTCAGTTTAAATCGTGGCAATCAATTTTATTTTCTGTTGGGGTACTGTACTCTAACGTTTTCCTAATAGCATCAGACAATTCCTCATTAATCCTTATTTGAATTAATGAATTGATGCACAGCGTTGGATCACAGTTTTCTATATTTAATTTCAAATGAGTTATAACGATTCGGTTGCGTCGAGAGGTTCTTGCAACTCCAGGTTATGATTTGTTTTGGTTGTGTGCTAAAACAAAACTTCAATAATAAAACCATAAATTCCTTTCTCAACAGAGTCAATACAAAAAGATATACTAAGCGTCTTAATATGACGGCAGAAAATCATTAACTGGAATGAGACATAAAATAAACTTATTTTCTTAAATATATTCCGTTTTGAAATTTATTCGATACGTTTTATTGCTTATCAAAGAAATCTTAAGTGAAATTTTGAAAAATGTATTTATTCTCTTCTAAGAAATTAAAAGAAAAAAAGATCAGAAAAAAGATCACTTTTATATCGTCTTGAAGAGTGCTTTTGTTCTTTTTTTAACGAATAAGGGGATAACGGTTTTAAAAGGCAAAAAAAAAAGGAAAAAATGCAATTTTGACGCCGACGAGGTAATACATACAACTTTCTATTGAATTTGTTCGATGTATCCTAACGATGGTATATAATCTTGGGTTTAAATCTTTCAAAATATTTTTTTTTTTTTGGCAATCAATGTTTTAATATTAATGTTATCGATTTGCTAATGTGGGCGAACTTAACACCCAAAAAAAAATTAATTCTTTTTAAAAATTATTTTAAATAATTTTAGACACCTTTAAAACATTATTAAACAATTAATTTATTTTGAACATGAGTTGAACAGCGAACGCAGTGAATCAATCAGTCAGCCATCATCAATTGCTTGCAATTGTTGCTGAAACGCAAGACAATTTTATGAATTTTATGAGCACATTAGAAACGGAACGTGTTTGAAATTAATTTATATGCTTTTCTGTAAACATGAAAATTGCCCAAAAAACGTTAACTGAATATTGATAGAAAATGAATAAAATAAAGCAAAATAAAAAACAAAAAAAAAAAAAAGACAAAAAATTAAAACATAAACCACTTAAGTTTACAGTGTGATAAAATCAGTGCTGCGAAATGCCATGAAGTATATCACAACGCCCCCTAACGATCATTTCTATAATAAGGGTCATTGTCATGATAAATGTAAACGCCAGAAGAGGGACTGCGCGTTGCACAAACGTTTAAGCGATGAATGAATTTCTATAGAGCTTTTGATATTAAATGAAACGTAGCCTGAATTCTAAATTTATACCTTTAAGTTTTTAAACTTTGGTATAAATGCGCAGTGCTCTTACATAATTTCAATATTCGTGTTTGAGTGCTTGGAGTAAAATTATTTCTATTTTTCTTTTCTTTTTTTTTTGTTGGAAAAACGAAAAAAAAAATGATTCAAATAAAGATTTTGTCGGTGTTCACGTATTGTTTGTTTTCCCTAACTGCAGCTGAAGTTTCGTTGCTGCGTTACAATCGTTTATCCTCTAGTCCAAGGCAACATTTACAACGTTTAGAATCCGATCTGATGCCCTATCCTGCCCGAGGTTATCGTCCTCAGCAAACATTTAATTTACCTCGCGAACAGCCGATTTTTCCTTTGGCTGGAGAACAATTTGCCAGCAGTAATAAATTAAATAACGAAGATAGTCAATCGTTTCCAAATTCGCGACCCGAATTAGTTTATGGTTCGCCTGAAAAGGAAACCGAATTACAGCGTTTTAGCTTACAAAAATTACGTTCTCAAAGGCATAGATTAGCTCCTGCTGCATCCATTAAATCTGAACGTTTAACTAATAATCGAGAGGATCAAGAAGATGATGACGACGAAAACTCGACATCTATTGATATTGAAGTCGGAGGCACCAAGAAAACGCAAGAAGCCGATAAGAAGCCTATGACGCAACCTGGACAACCAGTGGTAACTTATTATCCTGCGAGTGCAGTAGGTTTTGTGCATCCTTTGGCCGCCTATAATTTACCAACACCAGCCGGTTATGTAACGGCCGCTAACATTCCCGCTGCTTCTTACTATCAACCGCAATTAACCTTTGCTGGAGCCCCTGCTCAACTACAGGTTTGGTAGTTACTATAATTCTCTCAAAACTTGTTATTGCTGTTGCACTTATTGTTTGTAGTTTAAATAAAATTTAAAATAAATTAATTACAGAAATTGTAAAGGAAAAATTAAAAACTTTTCAAATATAATATTTGTGTACATGGCTTTCCTTTTTTTAAATAAGATATTAACGTTTCGTATGATAAAGAATTTATTACAGATCCTTTGGACTTAAGCATTAAAACTATAGTAGAATCTTTAGAAAATTAAAAATTTTATTTTGCTTGATAGATGTTTCAAGCGCTTTAGAAGGTGTGGGGAAAACTTTACAAATATATGGTTTTAAAATTATCGATTTCCCTGCTGGAAAGTTACATTCCGATATCTTTTTAAGGTTTCTGATTCACTAACAAATGTCTTCAGCGGATATTTATGTCTATCAATGTAGCCTTATTGTCACGATCCTTAAATGGATATGAAAGTGGAAGCGATACGAAACCTTTTAATGCTTTCGGCAAAAAACTAGAAGTCTATAACGAAGTTTTTGGAGTTGATTATGAATTCGACTATTGAATTATACATTGATTGAAATAGATAATGTCATCTGGCTTCACATTTGGTGCAAAATGTACAATTCTGTCCTGGATAGATGCAGCAAAACAAACGCTTTCAGGAAAAAAATTATTAAGGAAAGAGAATAAGGAGAAATATTTGAATGCGAAATAGCTTTTTTATAGTCCTGAAATTTCAGACTAATAGAAAAAAATAATACAAAATTCATCTTATCAGAACAACATATCACGTTTCAAAACTTTAAATGGGTTTTTCTCGAAACACGATTCTTTAAAACAGGACCGCAGCATAATTCAAATAATTTTCAATCTTTGTATTCGAATTATCTACAGTATCCTTAAGGTGATATTCTTTTGTGAAATGTTGGATAGAATTTTGATAAGTTAATTGAAACGATATTTGTTAATGAAAGTGTCGGTTTTTGTTTTGATTAAAAATTGACGCAAAATGGATGTTTTCATTTCACACAAAACTCAATATTTTCAAAATCCGGCCCGTGTTTCTCTAGATATAGGAATATATAGATTAAGCGTTTGCCAATTGTCTCTTCACTCGCTCACGCCTGAGATATTCGACGTGCCGCATTTTATGTGAAAAGTGGAGAAGTTCTCAGAAAGTATTCAACCACATCTGATATAATATGAAGTTTATTTAAATTCTTCTCGCGTGTGAAAGTAATTAAATTATATTTTCGACGTTTCTTCATTTCCGTTAAAGCAAATATTAAGCGTACGGATACCGGTGCGTAAAGAATTCCGTAAGCAGATCTGTCAAAGAATTAATCAAGTCTTTAATCGATAAAAATCGACATATTTGTAATAACTATAGAAATAAGACATTTAGTTACTTTCAGTTACTGCAAAAGCAGAGCCTGACTCGATGTTTGAAAGCCTTATGAACTATTTGGAAATAGTTTAGTGAACCGATTTAAATCGATGAATTGAACACCAAGAAAAGAAATTAGAATGAAAAAGGCAAAGCGCGACAGAGATTGTAATCACTTTTAAAGTACTAAACTATTTGAGCGAAGTAAAGACTCTTTCTACATTCTATATTGTAAACAGAAATCCGTCAAAAGTTTTGAATTTTCATTGAAACAGTTTGATTACCACGTCTTCTGAAACTGAAGATCTTGGAAAAAATCTGAACTCTCTTTAGAAAACTGTTCAGATAATTTCATCGAATTTGTCTTAAATGACTTCTATGAAAGATTGATACTGAAGTCCATTGAGAAAAACGATAGAATATCATTGTATGGATAAAAACTTCTTCAGTAGATTAAAATGGCTTTCGCACTACTAAATAAATATTTTATATTTAAAAATATATTTTATTTACCCTGCGGATTTATGTATAGATGAAATATTTGTTTAACAAGTTGACTTGTGAACCTTCTCATAACAATTAAATATTATAATAGAGAAAAAAAAAAAATTGAAAAATTTTTCTATAAATTATCATCGGGTTTCATTGTAAATGAGTCACAGTTGCTTAGATGCTACTCACTATTGCATTTAGAATGCGATACGCGATTTTATTTATTTTTTTTTCGTATTCAATATCTGTAATGGTGTGTAAATATGCATAAAAAATTTGCATTCGCATCTTGTTTCACTTGAAACAAAAATAAAAATAAAATATTCACGATCTACCTCAACAAAAGAAGCTCTTGTCCCTCATTGAGACGTTCAGTTAGTCAGCTATATACGGTTTTAGTATCATCAACAGCTGGTATATTGTAAATAGTCGTTGTGTTTTTTTTGCATTCACTTTTTTTCTCCGTAATGTTTTTTTTTTTTTTTCTTTCTGTAAATATAATTTGAATTATTCACATACGCAAATTGTAGAAGGAATAGAAGGAATTACGATTCTAGAGAAACAAAGAAAAAGTACTCACTTTATAGAAAACAGGTATCGCTTTACGTCAGCTAAGCAGAGTTTTCGACAGGCGGAATAACTAACAAGAACTCGTTGTTCTGCCTATCCTAGGCTTTTTTAACTTTTTGCAAATGCTTTGTTTTCCTTCTTGTTTTTTTTTTACAACAAAAGGAAATAGCTTTCTAAAATCGCTCAGCGATAAGCGAACTAATCTTGAAATGTTTTTAATAGAAAGCTAAACAAACGTTTTAACACTTATGGTAAAAATCTACGGAATCCCTATGAAACCTATAAATTTAAATTTCTTGTTATGAATATTCAGATCCAACCCTATAAGTTCTTCAAATGATCGGTTAAAAAACGACTTGAAAACAGACTCGCAAAAATGTTATGTGTTATGTCTCAATATTTCGTATACTTCTTGGTGGCATTGTTGATGATAGGTTCTCATATAATGACTCGAATAAACAAGCTTTTGCGAATAAATTAATAACAAACTAAGTTTACTTAAATAGTAGCAGGTACTTACTCGTTCGCTCTCGTACGACTTTACAAAAATATTTCTTCAACAGTTTTTCTTTTTTTGTTTTTTTTTGTTTAGTGAGGACAGCTACGTAACTTAGTTTGTATTAGTTGTTGACATTTTAAATCCAGATAAGATGAATTCATTTTCAATAATGAGTCAATTTCTAAAAAAGGATTTGTTGTTAATAAACAATTCCCTCGTGTAGGGCATCTTGGAACCATATTTATATACTCAATTGAATATAAAAATTTTTAAAACATTTAAAAAGAAAACAATAACATGTGATAACGATAAACAATCCGCCATCATCGTAAATACAGGCAAACAAATGAAAAGTCAATGAACGATCAATCAATTCACAATTAAAGTACTGAACATATTGTATAAAAATGATCATTATTAACATCATATTCCTCGTCATTGTAATCATCATCATCATCATCATCATCATCATCATCAGCATTATCATGATCATAAGGGGCAGCAAGTAAATCGAACTTTTCTCTTTTTTTTACTGGCATTTGTAAACATTGCAGTGCAGTATAAATATTATACACAATCACTTCACTTGTAGTCACTTGTCATTGTCAAAACAGCAATGACTAAGAGTTTCATGAATTCGAACATAAAAATAAAAAAAAAAAAATATAAAAAAAGCAGAAAAATCGAAAAAAGAAAATAAAAATAAAAAAAAACTCATGCTCTTCGTGATCAATTGATCATCAACATTATCGTAATCATGATGATGAACAACAAGAATAACAATTCAAATGTTGAATACTTAGCTTAACAGTCAAAATATTAAATGCACACAAAAAGGAAACAAAAAACAACAAAAAGTCAGAACTGAAAACTTTTTCTTATAAATATTGATTTGTATTTTTGTTTGCATTTATTTATATGGAAACTGAAGTCTGAAGTGCCATTTGATTTATAACAATATAAATATAACAAATCCATACGATCATATATATACACATATATCTCCATAATATACATATTTCCCTATTGATAGCCAAAGTGACTTAAATCATGTATTCAAAGTATTAGTACGAAACACTTTATCGTCTTATATATATATATATAAACATTTTGATCGCTCAATGCGTTTTTAAAACTTAACCTAAAAAGTCATTTCGAAAGTCGGTGTAAGTAACTGATATATATTTATTATTAACAAAATATATTTTAAATACAATTTCTCTGTAATGAATTGGCCCTAAGGCCAATTGTAAGTATAAGTTTAATTTTAATCGAAACAAGTGTTAAATTCGAAAATTATTTTAGTTGCAAGATTCGCCTATAGTTTTTGTAAAATATTTAAATTGCTTTACTATTTACGTTGTAGTTGCGATGTCTTATGTATCGTAAGATTTTATGTATCATATGTGAAAAATTATCGCATATTAATCAGTTATGATATTGATAGGTAAATCACAAACTGATAAATTGGCAAACTGGACTGCAATAAATTTGGTAAAATCTATGAACAAGGAAATTCCTTTGAATGTCTTCATTGTCGCGGTCATAAAAAAGCGCATTTGCAGCTGTGAATGAAGGCAAAGATTGACAAAGAATTACCGCAAAATTTATCAGGTAATGCGATTAATGAAATTACGCCAGGGAAATCCAACAGCAAAGTATCAACAACCATAGTAAAGTGAGACGCGACGTTTGTGATATTCGTAAGGTTTATAAGCGGAGCATTTCACTTAAGAGAAGGCAGTCGTGATAAAGAGTGACAAGAGGTCATTCGTAATAAGCAGTCGGGAAAAGTCATAATAAACACTCGGAAATATTAATAAGTACTCGGAAGTCAGTCTTAACAGAGAGTCGTAAGAAGTCAGTCCTAACATAGAGTCATAAGAGGTCAGTCCTAACATAAAGTCGTGAGAAGTCAGTCCTAACATAAAGTCGTGAGAAGTCAGTTCTAACATGGAGTCATAAGAAGTCAGTCCTAACATAGAGTCGTAAGAAGTCAGTCCTAACATGGAGTCGTAAGAAGTCAGTCCTAACATAGAGTCGTAAGAAGTCAGTCGTAACGTACAGTCGTAACAGTCAGTTGTAATAGAGATTTGTATACTGATAGACCTAAAATAATAGCTCTATAGTGATAGCTGTATAGTGATAGCTCTATACTGATAGTTGTACGTGGAGAATTCTACGTTAAGAGTTCATTAATAATATTTAAGAAGCAACTAAGCGTTAAAGCAATAGTTTCTTTATATAATTGTAAAAGTCGTTGGGATTTGTAAATATTACTTCGTAAATAAAGTCTACGCTTTCCACGATCCAGCGATACGGACTTTATCTAAAGGAAAAATACCAAATGCATGTTTGTAACGATATGTCTTTTCATAATTATATACGAGCGTGCGAAATAATAATCTTAAATTATTGAAAATTTTTCCGGTTTTAACACAAGTTAGTTGGTTGTTAGATAGTCAGTGTTGGTTACTAACAACTCGATGCAAAGTGAATATAACTGTTTTTTCTTGTCATATCATATGAACGTATTGTCGATACTATTCATTGTCGTATAGATGTCAAAAATTTGGTATGTGCTGGACATCATTTTTGATTTCATTTTCATAAAGATAATATCGGCATTAAAACGCTTGAATGATCAGATTAAACGAAGTGGCCATTTCAGAAGGATGTAGAACTAATGGAATTTCGTTTTGCATTAATTTGATTATTTCGTCGACTGTGAACTATATAGTAGAGTGTTGATGAAACGACAGCTTCTAGAAGTGCGATTCGTTTGATTTATTTCAAAAATAATCTATAAGTTTTAACTAAACTGATGGCTAGTTCTCCAGAATGTTAAGTAAGCGCTAAATTCATATGATGAAAACACTTCAATTTTCTTGAAGTTGGTTTAGAAGACAAGCAAAGAAGACAAGACAAATGTCCAACCAGTATTTTCAAGTATTTTATAAAACACTCATGTTAAGATTTTTGTTTTAAGGTAGCCCAGTAGCAGTTAATCGCAAAAATGTTCAATTGCTAAGAACGATATATAATCGATAAATTAGATGCATAATTGACAATCTCAAGTATTGATGGCGATATTCTCCACTTTATTGATTCAATAATACTGTGAATTAAATAGATCGATTTTAGTATCTTGATGAGAATCGTAAGTTGACACCGGGGAAAATAAATTAAAAAAAAAAAAAGAAAAAAATAATAATAAACTTATTAATCTTCAATCTTCTTACTAAGTGGCAATAATTATCATAAACAATAATCAATTCAATTCGAAGGCTTGGTTTGTACAGATCTACGTAAGTTTGCTTTAAGATTATAAGCGTAAGCTGTGCCCATTCTCGATTTAAGCCATTCTCCTAATCAACGGTATTGTATTCGTTTATAGATAATAAAGCTTTCAATGCGTTGAGTTTTCTGTTTTTCTTGCAATCTTTCTTTTCGTTTATTATCGCTTAGTTTGCTCAAGCGTACGCTTCAATGACTTAAAGGTCAATGTCTAGTGAAACGTAAAATGCTTCAATTGCTGTTGAACAAATAAACTCTTTATTGGGGCATATATGGACCCATTTAATGTGTATACTTTTAAAGTATATGCCGGGGCATAATGTCAAAGACAAATTAAAAGAGAAAAAAAATTTCAAGTTATCCTCAATCCTCTCTTATTCAAATTTTCCTTTTTCAATCGTTCATATAATCAACGTTTTTTTCGCTAAAAATATATATAACGTATAACATTTGCGGTTAAGACGAATTGTATTTAAAAAATACTTAAAAAAAAAAAACGTAACGCGACTGATTTTGAAAATAATTGCTGCAAATTATGTGTATATAAATAAGACATTAGTCAATAATTCCCGAAACTAAGCAAACAACTTTTTTATGCACTTTTTAAATTTGAATTTATTTATGTAGCGCAATGTTTGATTTATGAAGACCGCCCAAAAACAAGCTTCAATTTTCGTTTAGTATTTTCTAAAAATAATACGCATATCTGTGAGTAAGTCTCGGGAATTATTGATTAATATGTTATGCATTTGACAGATAAATAGCACAAATTTATCTCAGAACTCTAATAAATAATATATCAAATTTTAAGTATATAATTAAAAGAGTTTTTTCCCCCTTAGCAGATCATATATTTTAGCTTCACTAGAAAATATATATTTCATAAAAAATATATGAATTGTGCTTTTTTCTGACATAGATCAAGGCCCGTTCGAAGAGTAGAGGACAAAATGAAGAGTTTTCAATATTAAGACATACGAGACAGTACGAGAATTTGAACAAAAGACAAAATTATATAAAAATAATATTTTAACGGTCATTAGGTATTGTTATAATTTATCTCAATTCTTTTTTTAAGGTAAATAAATTTTCTACTATTTTCATATCAAAGGAGCACTTAAAGCATTGAGGTAATATTTAATGTATGAATCATTTTGCTTAAATTGTAATATTTAAAAATTTTTTAATTTTTTGTATGAAGCTCAAATTATATTTTCAAATAAAAGCAAACTCCTTTTTTTTTTTTTAAATAAATGACAAGAAGTCTTTATGCTTATTATAATATAATAGTTAAGTGTGCACTATATGTGTCCATGGCTGTACATACCTACAGTAATATGAGTCGAGTATTCAAAATTTTTTTTCTGTTTCATTATTAAAGATGGATCCAAACCGAGCAGTTTTCTTACAACTTATCTATATACGTCTGTTTTGATGTGAATTGCGTTTTAACGATCAAGGATATATGTGAGGATCACAAACATATCAAAAAGATGTAGATTTGTTTTTCATATTCTAACTTTGAAATACGATGATACAATTGTCAGATATGAAAAGATATGATTTCCAAGCAAAATTTATTTATTTACTTTTTTTTTTTTTTTTTTTTTTTTTTTTTTTTTTTTTTTTTTTTTTTTTTTTTTTTTTAAGGTCTATCGATGTACTAAACATGTTTTCCTTATTTTATCTCTGTTTTAATTCCAGATAATGCAGATGGAAGAACTTATTGTTAGTATCCAGTTATTTTATTTTCGCTGTGGATTTCCTAAAATAACAATAAAACTTTTGTTATTTTTTATTATCACTTCTTACGTATGTTATGTAATGCATTACCAAACTTGGTCATTTAATTCTCATAGATCTTTCGAATGATTAAAATTTTTATAATATTTGGTTGAAATAAATAAATGTTTCATCGTCGCTTTTATTTCGAGTTTTATATCTTTATACGGATACATTCGCATTTAATAAATTTATTAAAATTCTTCAGCATATTATTCAATTAGCAGAAATTCAATTATGCTTTTGCTTATGCACTAATTTCGTGCAGTTATTTATTTATCTGTTGTACACTTTATTTAATAGCCAGGCGGAAGGGGAGAAGGGGGGGGGGGGGGGGGG
>KK351012.1:4295387-4341599 GCA_000671755.1 Glossina brevipalpis
GGGGGGGGGGGGGGGGGGGGGGGCATTATATCTAAAATATTGAACAAAACTTGAATGAACGGTCTTGTATAGATCTTTTTCTATTCCGTATCTAATTTCTAGAGGCAGTTTGTTTAATTAAGGTTAAATCTGAGGGGATATTATCAGGACTTCATGATCTTTGATGAAAATATTTAATATTTATTTACTATTATCTCTATTGAGTTGATTATATATGTATACAAGTTGGCAACGAGAAAGACATCTATATATACACTTTGGAAGGGATTTTGAAATAATCCGGTTACCATCTGAAGCAGCGATGTCACTCTAAAGGCTTAAAAAAAGAAAGTTTTTTTGTAAAAATTTTTTTGAACATAAGGAAAGTTAATAAGATAGAATAATAATATTTGAAGAGTTTATTAAGCTTTTTTTTTTTTTTTAAATATTTGAGTAAATTATTATTTTTTTAAAATATTAAAAAATCGCAACTCTGCAGTCAATCCCTGGAGACATCTTTAATTCAATTTGAATTAAAAACATTCATTTTATACGTAGAATTTTTTAGAAATATTGATTTCCACGTAACGTGACATATATTTGAATGAGAAAGTTCAATTTTCAACCAAAAAAATACACTCTTTTTATTAATATAAAAAAAATGTTTGAATTAATTTATCAAAAAAATATCGCACTTCGTCGTCTAGTGAATGCCATTTTAAACACATCTATTGTAAAAAATTCAAATAAAAAAAGTAAAAATTGTTGTAGTTACACTGCGTGCCATTTTCAAAAATGGTGTTTCGAGAAAAATGCTTTTAAACTTTTGGAATGTTCTAGATGACATGTTCTCTTTTATTATAGCAAACGTTATACCATTTTTTTTTCTCATTATTGTTGTTATTCCAGGTATATAAAACAGCTATTCCAGGTTCAAATATTCCTTCTTGTTCTTCTTTCTCCTCGAAAATTTTTTTTATCGAAATAAAAAAGGACAATTTTCGAAAAAATTTACAATAGTGTTACCACTTAAGCAGATAAAGTAAAAAGTATTGTTGAACAATTTGTTGAAATTTTTTCTCCAAATTTGATTTATAGTGCAAGGGTATGTTAAGTTTGTGAGAATATCTAGGAAATTAAGGCTCTCTCGGAGTTAAGATAGATCGATCTTTTAAAATTTTATCATTGGATTTGAAATAATTTTCTGAATCGATTTAGTCCTACCGCTTTGTCTTTCTATCCGTCGTGTTCACGTGTGTAATCCTGTGTTACATGTACGGGAAGAAATAATCGAAATATTTCAATGATATGATATGATTGGACGAACTTTTTACGATAACTTTCTCTATAAAATTTGGTGCGAAGAAGTACAGGGCATTGGATGGTCTATCTAGCCACACGTATAACGTTTTAAATGTTGTGTTTAAAAAATGATGGCCATTTTAAAGCTTCAGCTTGGAACAAATCATAGTTTCGTTTTTTAATACTTGTTAACTTAAAATAGTCTCAGAGCGTACGGATAGCCAGAGAGACAAGATAAAAAGAACGTAAGATCTTACGCTGAATAAAATATTTTATTAGTTATTTTTCCGTTGGCACATATCAAACGTTTCAATTACATTATTTACTTAAAGAAAATTGTCTCGATATTTTAAGGAAACATTTCTAGAGATCTATGATCAATAAAAGTCTTAATTACGTTTTGAACTTGAAACTGAAAATAATGTATCCGTTCTCTTTTTCGTTTGCAAAAAGTAGCCACAAATTAATTTAAAGATACGCGCTACGCATGCGCGGTATATTGTAAAGCGAATATTTATATAGAAATGATTTATAAAATGTCATTAATTAGCTCTTTAGCAACTAAAATACTTCTCAATTAAAACGTAGCTTCAATCGATTCCAACCGGAATTTATAACAACTAAAAAAATCTGATAATATCTCAATATCAGCCAATTGTCTCTGTGAAGACACTGTGTATACTTTCAAATTTAGTCGATTTTTGCTACAAATGAAATAAGTAGTAATAAACAGCAGATAGATAAATAGATAAATAGAGAAATAAATGCCATTAATCGATACTATTGTCGTTCCTGAATGGTATGTTTCTAATGTGCTTTTCTGCCTGCGTAAATTTTCCATACATAGGCAAATATTATAAATTTTATGTTAAATGACCCATAATACGAACCTCTCTAACTAAGCAAGTAATCTCTTAAAAAAATATCAAAGTAAAATATCTAAAAAGAATCAAAAAAGCAAAAAAAAAAAAAAAAAAGAAAGAAAAGAGAAGTTTTTGTTGTAGACAACAACACGAAATGCCCTCTTTTGTGGAGCATACATTAGTGTTTCTGACTGACAGAACAACTTTGCCAAACGCGAAAGAATTACACGGACTGTATCACCCATATATAATACAAACACAATTTGCTGTTGTGTTTTGAGAAAAGCAAAATAATAGGTGGAGAATCATAAACAGAGAGAGAAGGGCAAGCAATTGGCTAAAGGGGCTTGATATCGTGTGCCTCCTGCAGCAACAAGTACAGTCATCTTATTCTTTTTGCTATTTTTGTTTAAACATCTTTTTCTCGATTTTCTTCAACAAAAAAAAAAAAAAAAAAAAAAAAAAATAAGAAAAAATAAGGAAAAGAAAAAGAAACAGAAAAAATCAACATAGCTATAATAGGACGTGTTGTCTTGGTCATCATGAACGTCATCATAATTATTATCATTGAGTTTTGGTGCGTATACACAAGTATAATACCAAATAGCTGTGCAAAGGAAAGCGAGAGAGTTTCGTTGGTATCAGAATATCAATTTTGGCATTTATTGAACTAGCCATAGACACAGAAGTAGAAGTAGAAGTAGAGGTATAGAAAGAAGATTGCCAGCCCTCTCTGAATATATCTATATACGGTTTAATATGCTTACAAATCTTAGTGATAGATATTTATTTACTTGTTTGGCTGGTAGCAACTATAAAAGCATCATTAATTTTATATTTTGTGTCTCCTTTGGCCATAAAATATTGTATATTAGAGAATATGTGCATATTAGTATGTTATGTGAGATTCTCACACGTCATGCATATAACGTTCTCTGCCCAATTCCGATGTCATTTCCTTTTCTCATTTCACATATTTATGTGCTGCAATAAAAAATTATAATTTAATAAATTAATTGCTATCATTGAAAAGGAATAATATTTATTGTGTCTTAACTAAAAAAGCAGTATTAGCATGGAAAGCAGAACAGAACGAAAAAATTAAAAATTTCTATACTTTCTTTATATAATACCTATTTTTACACCAAAGCTACACAATTGACAAAATCCAACTTAAGTAGGAATGATTTGGAGACTTTGATGAAATTTTGTTATAAAATCATTCAATAATAAGTATTGTTTGGATTTCTCTTTGTTTTTGTTTTTTTTTTTTTTTCTTTTTTAATCCTAAACTTTATGCTGTCGCCAAAGTGTTACATAAGTGATCATCGTCCTCGATTCTCAATCATCTTTGACATCTTTTGCTATCGTCATGGTCTTGTCCAAAAATGAAAAATGTTAAAAATTCAGTTACTATGATTCGTAAAATGTGTGTAATTTTATTATTATAGAAATAATATTCACAAAATTTTCCAAGTGAGAAAAGAAAATTCCAACAATTCGTAAATATTGGTTCGGTTATTAATGAAAAATAACAGGACATGAGTTTGTAGTTACTGTTCAGTATAAAACTTCATGACAGTGCCAGAATTGTATCATTAAACAATAAGAAAAAAAGTTAGTTAGTAATTTTGTACACGAAATCATTTGCAGAGACGAGTGGCAATCTTTTTCTCGATAGTTTTTAGTTAACAATCAAAATTGTCGCTATAATTATGGATTGTATTTGAATGGAAAAGCTCAATTTTGGATCAAAAAAATTGGATCCAAAAATAGTTAGATCAATTTGTCGAAAATATCCTACCTGTATCACTAAAAATATTATTTTTAAGATACTGTAAAGATTGGAATGAAAACAATGAAAGTTACTTTTGAAAAATTAGAAAAAAATCGTATTTAAAAGTCTTAATTTGTCGTATAGATATGTTCTTTTGTTGTAATGAATTTTGTATTATTTTTCTCAACTATTCTGAAATTTCAATACTATAAAAATGCTTTCCCACATTCAAATATTGAACGTCAGTCCCTTTGCAAGTTCAAATTTGTTTTTCCTCGAACATTATAAGTTCGAAAGTATCTCTTTTTTTTGCATCTACCGAAGACACAATGCATTTTACGTGTTACGAGAAGAAAGCAAAATATGTAAAATCCTATAATCGAATTAATTCATTCGCCTTCAAAAGCTTCTATCCCTACTTTCAATTTCTTATCAAAATCATTGAAAGATTTTAAATCACTTTCTGCCTCATAACAATTCAACGTCCGTCTCAATCAAACTACGTATTAATGTATTTTTATTCGGAAACGGGTTTAAGGGAACGTGAATATTTTTTAAAGATATTTCTTAGTGTGTTAGAAAAGTTAAAAACATTTAGACAATAACATCCCAACAAACAGAGACTCCATTTGTGGTAGAAAGTTTTCTCGAAGCGCTTGACGAAAAGACTGATATTTCAGGAAAACATATTTTTGTATGTAATGAATTTTTTCCATACACACTCTAACGTTTATTAAGGCAATAAAAAAAAAAAAATTTTTTTTTTATGGAAAATTTCCAATCGTGTTACCCATTCAAATGATAGCAGAAATCGGATGTAACTTCAACATTGAGCAGACAGCTGTTTCGAGTTATTTAGCATTTTAGTGATAAGAGATTTCCATGAAATACTTATACGTCAATTATTATACTCGATTATAATATTTAAAAACTATCATCAGTGGTTGGGATATGTAATCATAAGTAAGACTAAAGCAAAATTGGTTGCCAGTTAAGTGCAAATGGATATAAAAGCTTATTTTTTTTCTTTTTTTTTTTTTGTTTTTATCTTCGTAAAGCAATAAATTATTTAAACAAATAATAATAAAACTTAAATAGCAATATACAGTGAGCTTACTTATAAAGCATAAATAATTGAAAGCGAACAAGAGTTTTTAAAAATAATTTAACCATTCTACTATTATAACACTTGAAGATTTTTTTCTAAAACCCTTTAGTGCCAATTAATTATAAAGTTTTAGCAAAAAAAAAAAAAAAAAAAAAATAATTTTTAATGCCACATCTAATAATTACATTAAATAGCTATTAAGTCAGATTTCATTCTTCCTGTTGCCATAAACTTTTGCAACATCTCTACTTGTAGTAAATGAAATTTTGAATAGAACTTTAAACACGATTTTCCAATAATAAAAAGCAGAGAAATAAAAAATAAAAAAAAAAGAAGTAGAAAACATAAAACGACATTAATGTAAACTAAACCACAAAATAAGTAGACAGTATGTCGCATGTTGTGTGACACCAACAGCCAGAACATTCGTTGGTAACATGTTTCATACAACAAATAACATGAAACTTGTTGCATGTAGCACAAGAGTGCCATACAGAGATTGTTACCACTTGGCAAGAGTGTTATATTTCTGCAACACAAAAGAAAAAATAAGTAAATAAATTCAAAAAGAGGCAAAAAAATTAAAAAGAAGAAAAAAAAACATTTCGCAGTTCATTGAACAGTATCATAGCTATGTACGTATGTATGTATGTATGTTGCGCCGTATATGTTTCTCTGTACGTGTTTAAAAAAAAATTACGAGATTTTTTCTCGTCTTTTTCTTACCTCGCAACTCATAGTCTCATTAGCATGCAAACAGTAGATAAGATGTTTAAAATTTGTGGTCTATAATGATGACTTAAAGAGTTGAGCGTAGTTTTTATTTTTGCTGCTGTGTTGCTGCTTTGTTGTCTGTCTCTGTGTCTGTCTGGTAGTATCAAGGCATGCATGGCATATAAAAAACACTTTTTACATGTTTTTAATGTTGTATCTATCAACAATTTGCATTGGTGTTGTGATGTGTTGTGTTGGGTTCGCTAAGCTTATGCAAATGTTGCGCATGTGCAGTTTTTGTTCCTTTCATTGTATATATATATATACATATTACAATATTATATATATATACATATACATATACATATATATATATATATGCGTGTGTATGTGTGTGTATTCATTTCTTATTTCTGCTTAATAGTCGAGACTCCAAAGTGAGTAAAATATAATATTTAAAGGTTTTCAAGGTTAAACGCGTGGCTCATATGATAGTTTTCTGTTTATTTATTTCGATATTAAAATAAAGTCTTTCTTACACATAATAATAAATAGGATTTTCACTTTTGTTTAAGAAATATGTAAACAATGTTCATATTCAAGGCCTATTAAAACAAAAAAAGAAAAAACTTTATGAGATATTAACACCAGACCCGAAACTGCAATGAATTATAATGAATTTGTTCAAACCAGACACTCTCAAATATACGATACCAGGTGAAGGGGTTCATATTTATCGGCTTTTTAAGAGACAGCGCTTGGCAAACTGTGATTTTCCTCATATAAAATCAGTATCTTATATGCTTTACGCTTTTACGAGTTATCCTGATTCCACTGTATTCTCCGGAATAAGAATGGTTTCAACCGATGGCTTATTGTGTATCTAAGCAATATCAAAAATCGAAGCAATCGAAAAATTGTTACACTACAATGATATTTATTTGCCTCTTGGGACTCATCTTTGATATCCATCAGCAAATACACGACATGTATACATACATATATCAGATCAAATTTATCTTTAAAAATCCCAAGAATTGAAAATGAAAATGGTGATATACTTCTCTTAAGAAATTACCCTTAATAGCAGATATCGACAAATCATCAGCCTACTCACACAGTACATAGTAGCTTTTTTATGCTTGTGCTTGGGGAAATGGATGTTGCACAATAAACATGACTTCCTCTCTCACAAATTAAAATTTCCTTCATCTGCTGTTTAATGTTCAAATAATGATTTTCGAGTTTTAACTGACAAATTCTACTTTTCAATTAACAATTTTACATTTCTAACACGGACGATTTATGTTTTTCAATGTAGCTATAGATCTGGATTTCAATAGACACAGTCCGACTGTCAATTAGTTGATTTGAATTACAAATGACTCAGTTGTGAATGAAATAAAAACTTTTTTGCGTAAGTCTTATCCAATATTAGAAAAGTTGGAATTTTTAAATTTTACTTCGCGTCAAAATCATGATAAAATTCGTAACAGCTTTCTATGGAAAAGGTCGTGAAAATTTTTAATTTATTTAATCCAAAAATAATAAAAAAGGGAAAAACGACATACACTAACAATAGCATGTGGGTTCGAAGCAGTCGACAGAATTCGAACTAGAGTACCCAGAGCGAGTTCAATGTCCAGTCAGACGCCTTAACTACTTAGCCATGACTGCACACATTACTCGATTTTGCAATTTCTTATAAAAAATGAGTCAAAGACATTTTAGTTTAATATAGAATGAACTTATTAGTAACAATAATTATTACAATTTAAATCTCTTATAATAGGCATATTACCGATAAAGATGTTCGAATATTCATCATTCCGGGACAATAAACACTAAGGCAAACACAGTAGTAGTGAACGTAAAATTTAATGAAGAGACTCAATATAAAATAGAAAAGGACGGATTTTACAACCATATCAATTCCAAAAATCTATAAATGCATATAAAGACATTCACATGTGCATATGCGTTACATAAAGAATGGAAAAACCACAAGGTGGAGTCTCACATACCAGCAGGTCTTGTAGATTTTGTGTTGCTGTTGAATGCCGACTTATAGAAGAATAAAGAGTAAGCCGCCACATCGCACCACCAACAGTCACTAATATTATTCTACTAGAAGTAGTAATACTAGTGTTAAGAATATTAACCGCAAAAAGAGTTTGTAACATTTTCTTGCAGAGAATCAGAAATCATTTAGAATCCGAAACTGTTAATACCACATATGCGCATACCTCATATAAACGATGGCGGTATAGTCTTTTGAAGTTTTTCTTTTTTTTTTTTTTTTTTTTTTTCATAGCAAAATGTTCGATATTTTTACAACATATTTACGTAGTGATGGTTTTCTTAGTCTTTTACCTGTGATGAAGTGCTAAAGTGCCAAACCAACTAATATAAAGGACGGCATTGGGTTAGGTAAACATTTCTTGTCTTTTGTTCTTTTTTTTGTTTTTGTTTTGTTTTTTTTAAGGTCTTTGTTCATATTCTTATGGTTCTCCGCATTAGTTTGCAAAGTAGTAAAATAACTAATTATGACTTGAGCTTCAAAAACAATAATTATGTATTCATTGTTGTATGCCTGCATGGATATGTGTTAACTGCTTGCTTCTTTTCGATCATCTTCGTTTGTGATATAAAATCCAAAAAAACTATTTTATGAGATTTTCATGACTGTTACTCAAACACTTTGGTATTCTTAGTTATATAGTCTCCTTTATAGTCTATGGGGCGTTGGTTTGACTTTAAACGCATTTAAACGCAAATGAATTATAAATTTAATAACCAACTTCTTTTTCTTCTTCTTCTTCTTTTTCTTCTTTTTCATCGTCGTCTTTATCGCACCCCTCATTCGCCCAGGCTAAGGGAAAACATTGCTGGATGGTGTAAGTTATGCCTCAACTAATGACATATAATTTACTAATTGGTGTAAAAGTAGGGAACACGATAATTTTACATATAAAAAGTTCTCATATGCATTTTGTTATTTTCTTTACGTATGTAATTATATGGAATGTGAAGAAAAATGAGCAACAGAATGGACGACACCATAATGGCAATTTGGAATTAAGGCTTAATTTGCTTTGAAACAAATTTTTACGATGTGTTTATGATGTATACAATTATAGGTTATATGGCTAATGTGCTGCTGTAGTGCAATAATCTAACTATAGTACATCATCAACGACAACATCATTATTTCAGCCGAACCGAACGAAACCGAACTGAATCGCGCCAAACCAAACCAATCCCTATTATTTATGGTACTCGTATATATACTTGTACAGTTAATACGGTGCAAACTGTCGATTGTTGGCTCAATTTGTAATCAGTAATGAATACCTCCCTACCTATCCTTCTCATTTCCATTTAAGCTTTTTTTTTTGTCTTCTTTGGTCTTTTTTTTTTTTTTAATGAAATATTCATTATCATTGTTCGTTGAATTATAACGTTTGCGGCGGCTCATAAAGTTTACTAACAAGCACGTTACATATAAATTGTGTATTTGGCAGTCTAAAAAACATTAGAAGTTTTCATATCACGAAAATCGAATAAATTTTTAAAATATTTAAAAAAAAAAAAAAAAATTTGTTTGAGGTCTTTTCTATCGGGTCGAACGAGAATATAATCCAAATACTACATTCTAAAGATGTCCAGAGAATACAAGATATGATTATTCAAATTTTTCTATAACGCCTTTAACAAATAATTACTTAAAGGCGTAAAGTTCAGATTATATCAGTGGTGCATTATTACATTCTACTCAAATCCTTTTTTTTTTGGGACGCGAGAGAAAAACACTTTTTATCATTAGCTTGGTAGAGCATAAGGCTCTTTCTGTCCCTCAATTCGGACTTCTTTTAATTAATTGTATTATTTTGGTCAATTATGATTCTTATTTGATTAAAGTACAAGAAGTTACAAGAGACAATTAGTTTCTAATTTCACCATACATATCAAGAGTTTCCTCACGTGTATTTTGATTTTGCGTCTAACTAGACAGATTTCCTAGACGTACAAATATCCCGTCTCACTTTAAGTATATCGAACTGCTAAAAAAATCAATAATTTATTTTCTTGTCTTAAATCGAATTATATCAATCGACTCGAAACATTCTTCATGAAAAGATACGTTTAAGTTCGAAAACGAGCAGTAATTAGATGCTGCTCTGTCAGGGGTCTATACCCTATAAACCGCGTTAATTAAGGTACAGCCTTTTCCAAAATAATAGGCAAAATTGCGCTCTTCCCTAA
Organism: Glossina brevipalpis; assembly: GCA_000671755.1. Classification (NCBI taxonomy): domain Eukaryota; kingdom Metazoa; phylum Arthropoda; class Insecta; order Diptera; family Glossinidae; genus Glossina; species Glossina brevipalpis. Next base: position 4,305,397 of record KK351012.1, read on the forward strand.
CCAGTAGGTGACGATGCGTCTCGTGTCAAAAATATCAGTCACGACAGGTAACGACCTTATGAGCCCCTTAGTGGATATGTTGAGCTTTTGGGCTATCTTTTTAAAACTCATACAACGATTTTTGAACACTAATTAACTAATTTCAACTATTTTTTCTTTGAAGATTTCAGTCCGTTTATATACCTATGTTTTGGAAACATACGATGCTACATAGCTCTTCTAGCTTTCTAGCGTTCAACTTATTTTACCGTTGTAATCGTAATAGACTCAACACTATGATCAGGAGATGCTCTGTCTTCGAATTGTGACAAAAAACAATTACGCTTTTGAGTTCATATCTAATCACTCATCACTCCCTCCATCATTCATCCAACATTCAGCACCTGAAATTGTCAATTGAGAATTTTTGATAATAAATTTAAATAAATGCAAATGTTGTCGAAGCGTCCACCGTTTCATGATAACAGTTTTATTAAATTAAAATTTTCATGTTCGTAAAACTCATCGCTCTAATTTGCCACTGACCTCTTCTAATGTCGAACAAATTAATTCATTAATTGACTTCGAGTGGGATTTGAAAATACCAAAGATCATGCGTGAGATCAGAATTGACCATAACACGTTTAGTTTTCGTTAGAGATTTCCATAAAATATTTGCCCACAAAAAATTTAAATTAAGCTTTAAAAGAAAGAAATACTTAAAATAAGTTAAGATTTTCATGTTTCTTTTTTTCAAAATTTATATGAATATTTTTTGAAAACACTTATTAAGATTTTTCTTCGAACAAATTAAGAAAGTATAAATTTCGGAATACTCTTCAATATATTCTATAAACAATTAAGGCTCATCTAGGGCGATTTCAATCGTTTAATTTATTTTTACTTTATTTTCATTTTTCATTATATTTAAGATTTGAAGCTTCACTAATTTACCTGAGTTGTGATACCTGATAATTAGACTGTAATATGAGAAACACTTTTTGTGTGTTAATATTTCTTATAGCAATTATCTGCGACTGTACGATGTTTATAACGAGTGTGAATGTGAAGAGAGATGCGTGTCCGTCTTCCCACTTAAGAACTTTGGCAACTGAAAAGAGGGAAAAAAAATTAAAGTTTTAATCAAACACAACAAACATTTTTGTACCTCATGTTATTTATAATTTTATTGTTGCTACTCATGAAACATAAATTTTTTTTTTTTTTTTTTTTTTTTTTTTTTTGTTTTATTACATCTTCCTTTGTTTCTGCCTTCTTGGCTCTGCACCGTTTAGAAGTATAATGAAATATGTTATTAACTGGTTCGTTTGTTGGTTGGCTGGCTCGTTGGTGAATTGTGAAGTTAGCTGAATGAATGTCATGCCAAAAATTGTATACATATTTGTTTAACATATTTTTTTTTTTTTTTTGCTTATTTCATAAATATTTATGAACAAATAATTACAATTTGTTAGCTAGTAGTTAAACTTTGTAAATATATATATACGGGTCTATGCATATATCCGTAACGAAAAGTAAGTCAATTTTAAATGCAAAATGTCCCTAAAATGTTGATGATGACCAATAGCAATAGCAAGGTTTTAAGTGATCTGTTTAAGCGTCAAATTCTCTTCGTGTCCAAGCACATATACTGCATAAGAACTGTTGGTTTTTTTTTTGTCATTCTTTCAAATCATAAGCGTACCTTGTATTCAAAGTTAAATTTGTAGAAACGATAAAATAAATTTCAGTTTTTCCTTATATGTACCGCAGACTCTAAGCTAAAAATGTAAGGGGGATGGAAAAATGATTACAAAAGTTTCTTTGTTAAAATTTTGGCCGCGCAATCGCGCGTAGACTCAATATATATAAAGTGTATCTATGTATTTCTTTGCGTATTTATTCATTTCAACGATTAAACACTTGTTGAGGAAGGAACGTTTGTTTATTTTCTAGCTAAAAGTCACACCAAATTTATCAAACCTGTCGTGTAAAATTGAAATGAAAATAAAACTACCAGATAACCAGTTAGAAGAAAAATAATTTCGCTGATTTATTAAGATCCCCCCTAAAGTTGAAAAGAACATATTTAAGAAGTCTTGAATATAGTATGCACGTGTGTGTGCGTATATATGTGTATATATATATGTATTTACTTGGAAGTATATGTGCATGTGTTAGCGCTTTTTTTTCCTTTTATACCACTGAGCTGAAACGGTTTCATGTTGAATACGTTTTCCTTTTAATTCACTGCTCATTTTTCCGTATGAGATTAAAAAATGTTAATAAATCGAAAACCTATGATTATGATAATTTTTCGTTTGCTCATATTTTAAAAATTAATAAATATAATTACTATATTTTATTTATATTGTTAAGGAAGAGTAGAAGCAAAAAAAAAAAAAAAATTTTTTTTTTAAATACTAAAAAGTAACGAACTAATTAAAACGGCCAAGTACTAGAAACTTATTCGGCTTAAAGTAAATATTGCGTGTTCACTGCAAGAAGTTAATCTATGAACATCAAATTAATTTTTACGAATGATATCTGATCGCTTTGCCATCACTTTTATGAAAAAATTTAAAAACAAAAAAAATCCTATTTTTCATCAGAATATATTGCTACATTATAACGATCGAAGTGTTATCCATTTGATATTATTTTATTTTTATTTGTTACATTCCTATAAACCATTGAAATACGTACCGAAGAACTTGGAAAAAGTGTACAACACTTCACTTTTCTTTCACGTGCTAGTTCAGTTCCTACGTAAAATTGAAAATAGAAGATCTTCGGGGCAAAATCTGTATTAGTAATTAAATGATAAAAATTAAAAAAATATATTCACAAAAATCAGATATACATCAACTTAAAATACATGAATAAACCTAAGTAGCGCACAGAAAAAAAAGAGAGCAAACAATTTTTAAGCCACAATTAAAAAATTAACAAAAACTTTAAAAATCAAAACAGAAGCAAAGAAATATAGTATTAATTTTTTATATTTATGTAACATTCAGTTACACAATTACTCATTACTGTATGATAATAATCGCAACTATTTGATCGCAGTCGTAATTATCGCTAGAAAATATATGGATATATTGCCAAGTTGTCTGATAGAAATTTTCAGCCAGTTATACGATTTCGAATGGTCGGAATATTTACTACAAGTTCATACGCTATCAACTTTTTTATTAAAAAATTTATTAAGCATAATAGAACTTATGTTTTTTTTTTTTTTTTTTTTTTCTAAAGGCAACTTGTAATAGGCGGCAAATCAATTCTTTATATATCATTCGAAATTTAGTATACAATTCATGCATGGAGGATCAATTTAAAAGAAAAAGCTATTCTTACTTCCTACTTTTCTCACATATTCGCCTCTGAAACTTAAACCAGTAATTAGTAGACATATTTCTATTGCTATATGTTACTTATTAACCTCCATATAATCTATAGTATTAATAATTTTGAAATCAATTGAAATAGCAAGACTTTCTGGACCGTAGAAATTCGCTTAAAAAAAGAGCAAAAAAAAAAAACGAAACAAGGAAAAACATTATAATTGAGCAAAGCCGTCACCCGATTAATACCATATATCACTTTGAGTAATGTAGACATTCATTTATATTTTCGATAAAACCCCATAAATTTTATTTATTTATTTATTTTTTTTTTTCATTTAAAGATACACTTTTCATGAGAATCCTTGTATGGGAAGTGGCCGAAACCGCAAATTAACATTGCGGATATCTAACAAAATTAAACTTCCCGTTCAACTTCCCGTTCACAAATTTTCATCATAAAATACTAGAAATTCGACTTTGTTGTCCTTTCTATGATGACTTTTCATGCGAACTCTTATATACGAACTCGCATATATACAAAAAATAGGCTTGCATAGTTCAAGATAGGTGCAGTTATTTTTTATGTCAAATTATTATCATGACTTGTAACAGACAGACAGATAAACTTAGATTGAAAATAAGCGGTATAATAATAACCCGAGCTGTCTTAATTCTTACCGGATGTCACATACAAACTTATTACACCGATCCCACAAGCGGACTAAGTATCATGCCGACTTTAAAACTTGAATAAAGACAAAGCACTTAATTTTAAGACTTGTCATATCACTTTCAACAAGTGTAGCTTTACAATCAGCAAAATCATTTTATCAGTTCTTCAATAAGTAGCAAATCTCTGAATATTTCGGACTTTTACTTCAATATTTCCAAAGTCTAAAAGTCTCTGCTGTTGATTTTTTCGACAACAAAGTTTTCATGTCAAGTTTGTAAGAAATGTATATTCTGAAATACATTTAATTATTGTCTCGGTATTAGATTTCAGTATGTGCAATGACTTATGCAGTGCTGCCAAGTTCTAGAATAAATAAAATGTATGCGATTTGCGCAATTGAATGAATGCATTAATTGAATGAATAATTTTTATGAGTTAAGAATCTTTCGACAAATGTGATGTATATTTTATAATGGATCGAAAGGATAGCAATAGTTTAGCAGCTTTCTTATCAAATGTTTCGAAATTTAACAGTAATTTTGTTAATTTATTTACTCGTGATTCGATGATCGGTACTGAACCTCTCATATCTAGTATGGAATATGCATAATTTATTGGATTTATAAAGTACTCTTGTGAATGTTAAACATGAAAGAATCAAATTAATCTTAAGTTAATCTTCATAACTTTCAATTATTGTTACATCGTTTTATCATAATTTTCACAATATTTATTGCATTTTATTATAATTTTCTGTATTATAAATATGTACGCATGTGCATGTATAAATTTGTATGTGTATGTTACCAATTTATCAACCAATTGACCTGAATTGCATTTAGTCACGCACGCAGTCTCTTTTATGATTTCTTCTACTATAAGAGGCCACACGCTGGTGGTCCTCAATCAAGAGTATCTGCGCAATTGTTTTTAACACGTGTGTACATCTTCATTTCAGGCCTGCAAATGAAACGTGCGTGCAAAAGTGCAACCATGTCTTTATCTCTGTCCATATACGCTTTATAATTATCTAAGAAAATTAAATTAGCCGATATGATGCTTTAGTCGTTATTGGGCATAGTTTTACAAGAATTTTATGCCATAGCAACAGAAGACATCTTCAGATCCAAAAGATAACTAGCTGTACATGATTACCAACATAGCAAGAATAAAGTTATAAGCTTTCCTGATTTTTTATTTACATTTAAAACAAGGAAGCGATAGTAAGAGCAATGGGGTCAGAAATGTCTTCATATTATAATTTCGCTTATAAAATTTACAAATATTCATCGATTTGAATCGATTTAGTCAAATTTATTTACAATTTAGTTATTGACATTTTTTATCGATTAATTGTCTTTCGATAAAGAAGTTTTCATTAAAACTAGGCGCTATTAGTCCACGTTTATTATCAACGTCTTCATATTAATAAATAAAACTCATATTTTTACTGAAAAGAAATGGTGAACTTGTATTAGTTATCATTGTGATATCATTGCTCGCATATCGATTCCAAAAAGTAAATTTGTTTTTCTTCCAGAAAAAAAAAACGATCATAAAGTATATATATTTGTCGGAATTTTATATATAAATTCGTTAGCTTTAAATATATATTTATCTGCCAAATTTTTGTATCCATTTGTGATGGTAAAGTAGAAATGCCTTTACGTCTAAGTATCAGAGAACTCAAATGCTGTATACTGAGCCATGGAAAGTTTTGTCGTTACAATTCAAACGTATATTTTGGATGAACTTTACTAAATTAATCGCTTCTCGATCTTTTGGTAAAATTGTTGTATTCTTGCAATGGAACTTTTGAATCAAACGTCCTCTTTTCGAGTCAGCTTTTAAAAGTGTGGAAAGAGTTGTGCAGAAAGTGAAGTAAATATTAATTGAATGAGACAAAGTCCAAGGTCTCTATATTTTTGCCGAGAAAGACGATTGGTCGATTGTTGACGCTTTATCTTAATTGCGCCTTTTAATCGCTTCAGTTGATGAGGAACGTCTGAGATGTTATGAGCAAACCATTTCTCTGCTACTTATTTTTAATGAAGTATCGTCCCGCTAAACATTTCAAATTCGCTTACAAAGTTGCATATCGTTGGTCCCCTTAACCGAAGTGATATTGTAAAATATAGAGCATTTTTGCAGAATTTTGATTCATTTTCAAAACTGAATTAATGAATGAATCTCTTACAATCTTTCCCAATTTTCAATAGACTTCATCTTCAATAGGCGCTTTTGCATGTATAGTTTGATAAGGTTGACATTATTAAAGTTATGCCACTTAAAAGCAATTTATTGAAAAATACGCCACGAACTTTTTCCTCATCTATTTTAATATTATGGATTTAGCTTAGCCGAGTGAATATCGACATATCTTTTTGTTTGTGGTGCCTGTATTAAAACCTCTTCAAATTTTTGTTCAGAAAGAGAAAGTTGAACTCTCCCCTTTTAACTTGGTATTCTCCTTAGGTTAACTGCTGAAATCGATTTGTAAACAAAAAAAAAAAAGGAAAAATTGTTATTTTTAACTTTTTGCTTCAATTATCGCTTTAAAATCTGTGTCAAGCCACAACTTTATCTGTAACCTTAAGTTTTTTTCTTTTCCTATTTCCTGTTACTCTTGGTCTGGTCCGAAATTTAAGTAAGAGTTCGCTGACCTTAGGGAAATAGGATATGAAAATAAGTTTTGTTTTAGTTTAAAAACACTTATGAGAGATTATTTCATCTACACTTTAGAGACGATGTTGTTACGTGTGGTTTCAAACGACTACCGAGAAATATAAACATCGCATATGATAGTTAATTATATACTAAAGCAATCAACTATAGTTGGGTTAACCACAAATATTATATTATGTCGATACCAACCGCTTATAATTTTTTGCAATATTTAAAAATTGATTTATTGATTAGAGATCCCATAAAATTTCTATTCAACATGAAATTCTGAATTTATCGAACTTTGGGTCTACTGCTGGAAGGTACATAGTTTTAAAAATTGAGAAGAAAAGATTTGAATAAACTTTAAAAATGGATATGATTCAACTTTTACAACGAAAAACTATTACTATTGAACCATCAACCATTTACAGAAAATATTAATTGCAAATTATCTACAAACATTTACGAAGACCATTTAAAAGTTTACAACATTTTTACAACAAATAAATGAATAGAAATCTGAAGTTTAAAGAGACATTGATTTATTAAATTCGCTAATAAATATTCCTTTAGAGTTTGTTGAAAAAACTTTAAAAAACTAAAAAGGACCAATTTCGCAACTCCTATATATGAACCAATGAATGTTAAAGTTTTGCTCTAATAAAATGAAAATAAATTCTACTACCGTTTGTAATTGCATATAAGACAAAGTAGATGTAAGGTATTTACTGTAGTCGGTCTTGTTCAATCATATCTTCTTTATAAAGAAAAAATTTTAATTTACAATTTTTCATTATCTTTCTGCATCTTCGTATCAACTCTATTGTACTGTGTTCATGCGTTCTCTGGCCGCCCCCTTATTGGTAAAATCCTTTATGAAGTTTGATTTTCTTTGATTTGCTCACCGTTAATCTAACTTGTAATTGGTCACAGTAATGATTATCTTTGATGGCAGAATTTTTAAAATGAAATTTTTTAAATGAACTATAAAAAGTTACGCAAAATGAAAACGAAATCTTCACATATTCCTTTCTAAGCCGTAGCAACTCTCCAAACTTTATGAATGTGAAACGAAAATAAACACGAAAAATATTCTTTTTTTGTATTTGATAATAAAATTGATCTCAAAGAATTACGCAAATTGGTATTATAATATGAATTGAATATCAAAAGAAAAAAATCATATAAAATATAATTTATATATATAAACTAAAGGAAAATACTTTCTTTTTTCAGACCATTTTTGTTTGCATAAATGGTACGTGATAATGATGAATTTTTAGTTTAAAAATATATTTATGAAAAATGTGAATTACTACGACTTTCGATGTGGGCCTTTGCGATGAAAACCGGATATCGTATCGTAGCTATTAGCTTAATAGAAGAATTAAAATAAAATTAACTATATAAAATCATTCTGATAACTCTTGAGTACATTTTTAGATGAAAAATTGTCTAAAATCTCTGAAGATTTTTATTTTCTTCTCTTTTATTTTATTATTTCTTTACTTATGCATAAGTTTTCAAGTGATTTCACAACATTTAATTTGCCTTAAAACGTGCGTATTAAATTTATAAACTTGTGCAAGGTACCATCACATTGTGTATGTAGAGTTAGCACGCGTCCTACTCCATTGCCATTGTTAAACACATACAAAAACACAAAAATCACTGACTCACACATATAAACATATATATATATATATATATATATATATATATATATATATATTACAGTTTGTCTGTCTGCCTTTGTCTGACTTTCATTCATTGCCTTTTATGTTCGTATATATGTTGATTTGCGTTGCCCATATATACTGAGTTTATGTGCCTGGCACCTCGCAAATATTCAAGTTTCAAGTTCAACGTTTATGGTTGTGCTTGTTTTATTTTTCGAGAGATTTGCTTTGCATTTTATTTTCGTTTGGTTTTTCTTCTTTTATTTATTTATTTATTTTTTCTGTCTTTTTGGACTTTTTTTTTCATTTTTTATGATGTTGGTGGTGGTTGATGTGAATAATTTTAAACGTAGAGAGGTATGTGTAAAATTTTTTGAAGCTGCATAGTAGCGGAAATTAGAATCCTACAAAGAAATATTTCAAATGATTATTTAGTTAACGTCGACTTCTTTAGAAATATTTCATATAATATATCATTAACGATAATATAGGTAGAGAATTAGTCCTTCGATTAAAAAGGGAAATGTTATTTAGAGAAAAATTTTGAATTTTAACCCTTTTTAGAAGTTTTAATTCTAATTCCAATTTAGTGATAGCGATCGATCAAAATTGGTTTTCAAATTAAAGGATTATTTTTAATTCAATTCAATAAACTTAAATACATCAGATGTAATTTAACGATATATGATTGTCACATTTCGATTAAATCTCGAAATAATATTTAATTACTTTTTAACCCAAAAAAAAAAATACTGTAAAAAAATAAAATGATCTGAAATGAGAATTTACTCGAGAGATTAATTCTAATCTATAATTTGGTAAAAAATTTTTCTCAGAATTCAATTCCGATTAAATCGCGAAATAATGAATAAACTCAGATCATTTATCTGAAACCAAAATTGAGAGTCAGATAATAATGAAAAAGGAAAATGATTAGAAAAGACAATTTAGCATTGTGTTAACCAAAGATTAATTGCAACCCTGCAAAACAAATTTAGCAACTCAGTGATTAAGGTTTTTTAATTTAATTTTGATTATAAATTTATAAAAATGTTAACAACTAGTTCCTTGAGCCCTTCTACAAAATGTGAAAAAAGATTCGTTGCCTGCGAAAGATTCTTTCATTAAAATTTCGAGGTTTCTCCCAAGCACTCGACATGGATAGTCGGGATCAAATTGGTCCCTCCTGGAGAAGAGAGAGAGAGAGAGAAGTTACAGCCTAACGTCTTAGTTGTTGATTTCTCTCAAATAAATTAATAGAAGGCTATAGAAAGTGACTATGTTTATTTAAAAGATTTCCCAAAAACAAATACACGTCTTGTCCCATATTTTAAAAAGGATTAATTTTATCTGACTATACTAATAATGACTACTCACGGTTTAGAAAACTTTGCTTACGGTTGAATTGCTAAACAACTTTAATATATAAAAAAAAACCAATATATATATATATATATATATATATATATATATATATAATTGATGAAAATTGTAATTAAGTCACTGATTTATTATTTTAAGCGGCCTTCAAATCGCTAAAAGATGAATTTTCCAAAAATTTTACTTTCTTCTTCAACTTAATTAAACTAATATACAAATTCTATAATTTTATATTATAATTTATTTTTTTTTATCTTGCCATTGAAAACTCGAAATCTTGACAGCGAAATGTTGCGATTCTATTATATCTTTTGTTGTTAATTAAAATGCGGACAATTCTTTCAGTATAATTTCTAAAAAAGAAAAAAGAAAGGGCACACCTCTGACTAAGCTAAGGTAAGTATTTGGAGAGTTTTAAAAGTTCAATGTGCCCAGGCAATATTATACCCGAAAAAAAAAAAAAAAAAAAAAAAAAAAAAAAAAAAAAAAAAAAAAAAAAAAAATCTATTGCTCTGTGTTACTATTTCATGAATTCCCAAAGTTCAAGACATTAAATAAATTACATTTTTTTTTTCTTTGAATTAAAATTTCTCTCTTTCCATTTTTGTTTTCTGGTTATTGTATATATTTTATTAAACCACACAATAAATCGTTCTATTGCATCCAAAAAGAGGAAAATGCACTTTGACAAATGAAGTCAACAATTGAAAACTGGATTTTTGTTAATATTTATGTATGCAAATGTAAATACCGCTGTATATAAGCCTATCCTGTTGTATTGGTTCGAATGCAAAGTTACTGTATAGAGTGCGTAACAAAATTAAACATTAGTTAGGTTACTTGCTTTTATTTGGAAATATGATAGAGAGAGAAGAGGACTGAAAAAGATTTCATAAATTTCAAGACAATTTTGATTCGGGAGGATTTTCCCCCAAAGATTTTCAAAATTTATTAAATTTTTTTGAAATAAAACCAAAAAAGGATTCCAATCGTGGAAAAATTTTTATATTTAATTTATTTAGCTTTGTGTGTCTTATTAATATCTGAAATAAGTAAATCAATAAAAACGTTTCAATAGCTTTTTTTTCGTAAAGGCAATAAGATCGATTCCAAAAATGCATATGAATATTAAACGATTTATATGCGAGATAATAACGAAAATCAGAAATTGACAATTTCAAAGTAATATGTTTCGAAATTTGTCAATTTTGAGGTTAAGGTTTTGTAATCGTTCTATATGGTCGAAATTGATTAAGGCTTTGAATATTGAATTATTTTTTTTGACCGTAGCTCTACGCTTAGCACTATTATATAGTGAAACTTATTATAATTTATAAATATTTTTTGTATAATCCAAAAAAAAAATCAACTTCATTTGTTTCGTCAAAATTTTATCTATATAAAGATACACAATTTTTTTTCCTGTATTCTGACAGTACTTTCTTAGCTAATTTTTTTTTTACTTTTTATTCTATTTTAACTTATTCGTTAAGCATGAACTAAAAATGAATAACCGGCACAAGTTCGAGGTCACACTGCTGGTTGCAATAACTGAATTCTGTTGCCAATGCTACTACTTGCTGTTATTGTTGCTATTGATGCTGTTTGTAGTTGCATCGACAGCAATAAAAACATAATAAAGAACGATAAGCTCACCAAAACAGCCACAAAGCTATCAACACAAGAAGGGACAGTAAAAATAGATCAAAAAAGGAAATATTCGTCTTAGAGAGACTCTTGTATACCTATCGCTATCGTCTGAATTAAATATATGTATACACATCGCCACATGTTACTTAAATCAGTTACAAATATTTCAAACTTCTAAACCCTGTCTTGTGATTTCTTGATATTACGTACTTACTATCAAAGTATTTGAATTTAGTTGACTTTGAAAATTAATAAATAGCAATTAAATATAAACACAGAATTGTTCTTCATATATTTTGAATGCATAAATTATAGTGAAAACTAAAAGGAAAGAATAAATATTTTCATTTTTAGATGGACGGAAAATTCGATACGAAAAATTATGTAAAATTCGAATGAAAAAGGCTTCAAAACAAGATAAATAACTTGAAACAATTAATTGAACAATAGCGAAATTTTATTCATCCATCCAGCTGGTCCAAAAGGTTTCCTAAATGGCTGACATTATATACCTTTAACTGTATACTACGTATGTTTTCGTTTTTCAAAAATAAACCATTTTTATCGCAGTACATTTTCCCTGTGAAACAAATTATAAAAGAAAAAAAAAAGATGTTAATAAAAAAAAAATAATTTAAATTAAAAATAAATAAATTTCGAATGGCAATGAATCCTTGATGCCAAACCTTAGCTTTCACTTAATATAAGACACTTTATATGTTTGATACGATTAGCTAGTCGTAAAACTGCTTTAGACAACATTTGTCGGAAATTCGCTACGAAATTATGCACAGATGCGATATATTGCTAAAAAGAAAAAGTATTTACAAATTTTAAAATAAATTAACGATTTTTATTACATATCTCTTGCTGTCAACAACTTGGAGTTAAAAATTCAAAGTATCATGCGATCGCTCGCAGTAGACTACAGACTGGACAAATACTTCTTTCAACTTATCTTTTCTTTTTTTTTTCTTTCTTTTCTTAATTTTTCGATCTTTTAATATTGCATTTACAATGTTATTCCTTATGCATGATGCTACAAAAGCAATGTCAAAATTAATATACCTTTTGCCTCTAGAGATGAGCATAAAAAGTGATACAAGCAAAACTCTTGTTGCCTATAAAAAAAAAAAGGAAAGAGGAAAACACAAAATCAACAATAAATGAGAGAAATCAAAGAGAAAAGTAAAACACAACTTGAAATTGTAGTGAAAACTAAACAAAGATATCAAGTTGTTGGAAAGAAAAAAAAAAAAGTATATATATATATATCGGTTATCGGAGAATTTTAAGTTAAAGCAATTGAGGGGCAGTAGTTGCTGCTCAAGATTTAGCTGCTTGACTTACTTACTGGCTGACTGCTTTCCCTAGTATTAAATAAAAAAGAAAAGGAGTAAAATAGTTGTTAATATAAGGGTGGATAGGCGAGACGGCGTATACAAAGTAATAGTAGGTGTTATGGAAATTGTTATAAAAAAAAACTTTATAAAGAAAACAAAAAGCCAGCGAAAAACCTGTTAACGAATAAATAAACGAATATAAAAACCCGACCAGTAAATACCCTATAACACTTTGATGAATTATTAACTGACTTTTGTAAAAATCACAAAAAATTATATATAATAATTAGATGTTATATCTAAACAAATAGATTTACGTGATTAAAATTGAGAAAAGCTGTTTCGTTTTTCACCCGAACATGTTACCTGCGAAAACAAATGCTGCCCCTTACAATATTATGTCTACTACAAAAACAAGTTAATACTTATTGTCGTGGAAGGACAACTATTAAATGCTTTTCTTTACCTATTTTCGTCATAAAATCCGGATACTACACATTGTTGCTATATAAAGGCTTAGTTTTGATATAAGAATAGTATGGATGTGGTCTCGAATAGAACACTTGTGTAATCGAAATGTCGCCTAGTGGATTCATATGTCATATCTTTACTCTGACGAAAATTTTCGGAATAACGATAAAAAAAACAAATCAATAAAAGCTTACTTAAAAGTAATAAGTGTTATCAGAAAAAGATTCAATTCTATCCACTTTTTCCACCTACTTTTAGTATGTCATGTATGTTACCTTTTTTCCAATTTTTGTTGTTAAATACTTTAAATTTGCAAATTTTAATCATATAAGGACGTTTTCAAGTGAATGTTTATGTGGGGATTATTCGATTCAAATATATCAAATGTCTTCCAAATATTTCGAAAAATACGATTCATAGTTGAAGCAGAAATGCGCATTGACAGACGAATAAATGGACAGAAAGGTTTAAATGAATTCAGTAAATAATTCTAAACCAATCGGTACATTAAAAGATGGATCTATATCAAGATCTTTTGAACGTTGCCCACATCCACATAAATCTAATATACTCTTATCATAAATGGTCGCGGAGAAAAAAATTGTTAGTTATTGTTGAAAATTTCTTAGATGTAGTATATCATTTGTTGTGAATTTTCTATTTCCAACAACTTTGTAATTTCTTTGTAATATTTACGCTTATCATGTATCATCGTTTCGTATATCGATATTCAGGAAATTTCGATTTTGTAAAATTTCTTACATGTGCTATTACATTACCTTCCATTCTCGTTTCTTTTAATATCTATTTATTAGTTTATTTAGTATATGTATGTAACAGTGGTTTGCATGTATTTTGGCCAGCGACATCTATTGATAAAAATGTTAAAGTAACACGAGTGAAATACGATGATTTTGATCTTTCTCTGCATAAGGTAGCAGTTTTTCCATTTAATATCATTAAATTGCTTAGTGCGTTTTCGGTATTCATTACTTTTGTTGTTTGATTTAAAGAAATCTGCTACCGTAGCCTTTGAATCATTTCTAGAAAATAATGGTGATAGATGGTGCTTCATCATACCATAATCCATAAGTTTTGATTTTAATGATTTAAACGTAATGGTTTTGATATAAATAACAACGAACAACCTGGAGAACAAAAAAGTCTCAGACTTAGTCTCAAAGAACTATCGAACAGTTTAAGCAACTAATGAATCAACTGTTTTTAGATGTTTAGATGCGATGGGAAAGATCCAAAAGGAAACAGAATGGCTACCATACGAGTTGAGTAAAAATGCCATTTCGAATCGTTTCAACATCACGGTTTCATTGCTTGCCAAGCAAACAAAAAATATGGTTTTCTGTGGCGTAATGTGACTGGCAATGTAAAGTGGATCTACTACGGCAATCGGAAGCACAAAAAGTCATGCGTTTGCTTAGCAGAGTTATCCGCAATGATATCGAAGCGGAATATTTACGGCCATAGAGTTTTGCTGTACATATGGAATGATCAGCAAAGTGTGGTGTATTACGAGCTGTTAAAACCAAATCAAACTGTTACTGCAGATGTTTGCGACGTCCATTGAACAAATTGAACAATGTATTGTTGCAAAAAAAAACAAACACCACGACTATCGGTTAACAGACTCAAAGCCATCGTCTTGATTGACAACGCTCGGCCACAAGTTGCAAGAGTTGTCAAGGATACGTTTTGTTGCAGCTCGAATGTGAAATTCTGGCCCTTCTAGTGTACTCATCAGGCAGTACCTTCTGAGTACCATTTACTCAGATCAATGCAGCATGGCTGCACAGTTGCTGAAGAACTACGAATAGGGTCGACGATTGAATCACCGCCGAACCAAATCGTTCTTTCGACGTGGTAACGCCACGTTGACAGAAAGATGGGAAAAAGATAGAAAATATAGTATCAATTTAAGACCAATTTCATTTTTTTCTTTTTTAAATCTATTATTCCAAGTCCCAAGCAAATAGCGTATAACACTCGAAAAATATTCGTTGCTAACTGTTTTGGCCGGCGGAAGGAATTAATAGTGCATAACACCACAATATTGAAGAAAACTGTTAACATCGCCTTGATTTTCGGACGATATTGAAATAATTTTTTCGGTCTTAGTTCACCTTTTCCAAGATATTCGCTCGATTGATTGGTTGTTTCGTTAGTTTTTTTTTTCGTATTCGTAGATCGTAGTCTCATCTCTCGTAATAATCCATTTCATAACCGATGGTTAATTAGAATCTACCTTACATCACGCATTGTAAAAATCTGCAAAAAATACTTTTCCTATCGTAAAAAACCAAGTACAATCTGAAACACTAATGACGTTTATGATCTGAAATTTGGTATGGACGTCTTTTAAAATGCTACCAAGTTACAAAAAAATTATTTCTAATATTCGACATATCTGCGCAATTTAACTTGAATATTAATATTAATTTTTTTGCACAGTTTTATATAAAAATATATGAGTTAAAATATTGTTTATATCGATGTCTTTTGATTTTGATATATATATATATATATATATATATATATAATTTTCTATATTTATCCACATATATCAAGAAATAATAATTTATACGTCTATGGCACACACAAACTCGACTTGAATTTTGTTTTTTTTTTTCATATTCATCACTTAAGTATAAAGTTGCAAATATGTTTCAGAGACAGCATCAAATATTTGAAAAATCTTAGATCGATATTATGTAGTTCATTTAATTATGTCCACTTGTATGTCCATCTGTCGTCTACTGTTGCAATGGTTACAATCATAAACAATGCAAATGATAAGCTGAAGGTTAGCATAGCTTTTAATCGACCACACACGATATCTAATGTATAAGAAAAAAGTTTCATAAAAGTTTTTGCAAATTGTAAATTTATTGTTGCTTTAAAATTTTTAAGATGCTGTTTTCATTATTGGCTTTATTTTATAAAGAAAATCACAAATATTCACATATGTGTATAAGCTTATCATGCGCCCATTTTATATACTTATCCTTAATTACCTTTTTTTTGCTTCCATCAATACGTTAGCACATATGTACGCTAATTCGATTTAGGGCTAAATTGTATCCGCTATTACAAGTTACACTATCTTTGACTGAAAGCGATTGAAAGAAATGAACGTTATCAAAGGAACCATATATATGCGTGTGACACTGTATGTTAATAGGGTCTGTAGTCAGAGTGTATTTAACTGTAAAGTGCTGCCTGTCCGCGTAGTGTATATTTTCTTTACATTCTTTATCGTATCATATATTACATTATATATTAATAAGGCTTTTCCTTATCTTTGCGAGCGAATATCCTGCATATGTAAATAAATGGTATATAAATGTGTTCATTCCGCCCTCCTCTGTAAGAAAACCTAATTAATGCTATATCGTTTTGGATAGTAGTGTGATATCTGCATGTGATAGTATTATGTATTGAGTCTTTCCCCTACACAATATAAATTATTCAACTGAATGCGTAAACAATATAATTTTAGTGATCATCTTTGAATTTCAAAGCAGCTAAAGCTACGTATAGTAATAAAGGAAACAAAGGAAATTTTGGTAATTGATTACCTTCAAAACAGTGACACTGAAAATTTTCAGATCAATTAAATGCAAAAAATGCAGGAAAAAAAGGAAGTAATTTAGCAATGAGAACAAAAGCCCAGGAGTGATTTAGCAGCAGCCAAGTTGAAAAAGTTATGTTACGTATGTGATTAAACTCGTCATCTATAACTACAAAACAGGATCTTTCATCGCAAGACTCTCATTAAATGAAACATTTCTATTGTCCTCATAAGTCAACGTATTTTGCAAGTTTTCTTGTAAATGATTTCAAAAAGAAATGCAATATTTCTTAAAGTAAATAATATTAGAGTAAATAAAGCTAAATGAGACTACACTTTAAAATAAAGTTGAAAGATTCACTTGATAATTTATATTGTTTGATTGTGCTAGTATACGAATTGTTTAAATTATTAGCGTAAACTATTAGAAATTATTTGAAAATATTTAAAATTTACCTTGAAACTATTTCTCGCTTACCTTCCTCCATATTATTATAAGAATTTTCAAATTCAAAGGACTTGTTTGTTTGTTCGAGATAAGAAAATGCTTATAAATTTTCCAATCTAAAATATTTCGATACCGTTAAACATAAGATAATTAATGAATGAACATAATGTGAATACTACTACTGACGAAGCTTCTACCTACCACTGTACTTGATGTTAATGATGGTTGTAGACAGAAAATCATTCATCAGTGACGTTTACATATAATATATGCAAACAAATGTGACAGCAAGCCAGTCAGTCCACCAACCGCAGTGAATAACAGCACGCAAAAAAAAAAAAAAAGAAAATCCCAGTATATAAAAGAACAAAAATGTAATTAAAAGCTGCCTGAGATAACTTCTGCTTTTTGTGTTCTTTCATTGTTTTTGTTGTTTGCCATTTTTTTGCCGACTCTAGAAAATCCAGTTAATATTAAACATACTGGCTTTGACTTAATAGAAAAAATAAAAATAATAATAATAATGAAACAGTCAAAGGGGAAGCAAATTTTCGCTTTCCATTTCAAAGCGTAACAGATGTGTTAATAGTAATGCAAGCGTTCACTAGGGGTCGACATTTAAGAAACATTAAAAAGAAAGAATTTCATGAATAATCAAATGTCTTAATAGATAAATAAACAAATAAATAAATAAATCATTTTATATTCAAATTTATTGAAAAAACTCATCAAATCTCTTAAAAATTTTTCCAAAGACAATTTATTCAAGGTGAGATGAGAAGTTTTTCGTAAGGTTGCTGAAAGAAATTGATTATCCTCGAACAGAAGCTGACAAGTGATTAAAGTTCGTTTCAAACCTTATTTCTGGTTCTTGTCACTTTATTATCCTGCAAAGTGCATTTATGGCAAACGGGGATGGTTTCAGAACGTTGCACCCACACAAACTGCAGACACTGTTGCTTAATGCATTTCACATATTTTTCTTTTTTTTTTGGGGGTTTTTTTTCTCGCACAATAATCCTTTTCCTTTTTGCCAGTTGTGGTAGCAGGAGATTTCAACAAAAAAAATGTGAAAGAAAAAAAAAATATTTTTTAATTAATATACTTCAATTTGAAGTGGTTGCTCTTCATATATGTGCCTACATACAATACATATACTGTGTAGGCATATATTTCGACATATGAAAGTATTGCTCTCTTGTTGTGGTTCTGCTATTATAAAAGCCTTTATTCATTATATTGACATGTTTTCCTCTGTATGGATGTAATGTTTGATTGTAACTCTGCGCCAGCCAACTTGCAGTCTGACTGTTTGCATATTTGACTGTTTGCCTGATATGTGATGAAAGCATATTCATGTTGTTTCCTCCTGTACATCATTTAATTGTACATTATTCAATTATATATGTTTGTATGTATGCCCGTATGCTTATAGGTTCGTAAAAAAAATTGAAAAAGAAAAAACAATTCAAAAACTTATTTTTTTTCTTATTTTTTTTTTTCCTTATTTTTGGTTAATTTTTATATTCATTAACACTTAATGATCTTTCTAAGAATCAAAAGTTTTTTTTATTTTTATTTATTTTCTTTTGTTTTTTGAGAAATTAAAAAAGAATCTTTCCTGGCGTTAGAAGAAATTCAGTATTAAAAAATAAATAAAAAAAAAAAAAAAACTATTATTGTGATTATTCTCAAATTCTTACCTTTTATTGCCGCTATTGTTGTTATCAAATTAATAGAGTAAAAAACTGTTGACAATTGTTGTCCGATTGCAAACGATCTGGCCATGCAATGTTGGCAAATGATTATTGTAGCAGCTTTATCAAGGCGAGAATAAAAACAACAAAATATAGATGAGATTTTTCATGTTTCTTTAATAGAATTAAGTTGAAAACAATAAACCCTTTCCAGGAAAAGCTAAAGGGTGAAAACCACAATACATTTTTCAGAAAATTAATTATTTTTTTTATATGATTTAAATTGTCCTTTAAATAATCAAAAATTATACAAAAAGATGATTATAGCCTGGCAATATATATATATAAAATAGTCCAAAACTTTATTTTCCGAACATAATTAATACTTAATACTTAAGTATCACCCAGTGAGTTTTTCTCGAAGCCCACTTTTTCAAAACGATAAGCACGAGTATAACTTCAACTGTTTCCATTGTTTCCATTCGAATTTTTTAAAGATATTAATGGGTCCCAACTACAATTTTTGAAGATGAAGAGCAAAATTTGCTCTCTAATCGCTCATCTTATTGAATCAACACAATATCTGTAGGAAGGAAACCACACGCCGCGATCAAGTTAATCTATAACCTTTTGGTTACGCATTGGTCATCGTTCGTTACTCCCTGTGATTGAAAGCTTCTTGCATTTCCTTTTTATTCAAGATCATAAAATTGGAGATGAGCTTCATATAAACAAATTATCTAAATCAGATTTAAGAAGATGGAAGTACGATTTTGATTTAAAGGGATAAAAAAATTTAACTTTATAACTAACTATATACTAACTTTGATTTAATCACCGATGTCTGATATTAAAAGCAATTTCATTAGAGTTAAAGGAGTTGAAGAAAAAACTCTAAATACTCGATTATAAAGATAAAGAAATGAAGGGAAAACGTAGGACTGAACTTTAAAAATCCCAAATGACCAAAAACTTTACTAAAGTCTGCATATACGACATCAGTTTGTCCGCTACCAAACAATGCTTTGAAAAAATGATAATTCTAAATTCTAAAATATTCGTTACAATTGATCCTACTTTCAAGAAAGCAAGTTGAAATAAAACAAGAAAGATGACTATATTCGTCTGAGCCGAATTTTTTATATCCATTATCTTTATCTTAAAAAAAAGGGGAAAAAAACTAAATTTTAATACGTGAGCGTGGCAGATTTTTTCTATTTTTATGAAATACCGTGGAATTTTTTAATTTACAGCCTATGAGCACTGGATAAAACAGTCAGAAAACAGACGTGTTTTCAGCTGCAATCGATTTGGTCCATTCTCAATAGCAACATATGTGAAAGAACTTCCAATGTTTCTGAGAAATATGAAGCCGATATCTTAATGTTTGCGGTCAGGAGAATATTTGGCATAGACATTACAGAAGCGGACAGACGCACATGCTTAAATCTATTCGAAATTTGATGCTGATCAAGAATATATATATATATACTTTGCGGGGTCTCTGAAATTCTCTTCAGGGCATTATACCCCTTACATGAAGGCATGCTATCATGTCCTTCTTAAGTCCTATAATACGTCATATTCAAAAATGATCAAAAACTTCAACAGAGCTAATTACTTGGTGCGTATAATTATCAGTAGGCTCGGAACTAGTAGTAGAAGAAAAATTACTTTCGGCAAGAAGATTCGTCAGAAGAGTCGAAGCTTTTAAAAGACATCGATTAAGGAGGTGAGGTATGAAAACTTTTCTTTTGGATTATAAAAAGTTTATAAGAATGTTTTGAATTAATAAGGAACTAAGATTTTATTTTTTATAGATATCTTCTTAAGCAACGCTTGTAAAAAATTTTTGTCATTGCGACTATTTGTTTTGCAATAAAGTTTCGCAATCTATTTGCGGCGTATGCTGCAATAGATGAAAAGCTGAAGCATTACCATTTGTCTCAACCGTAATTTACAAATCATAGCGAATATATTTTAAAATTTTTCACAAATATTTATCAGGATTATGTAAATAATACAATGTGTAAAAAACTCATAATTATTGAAAACTTTCAAACGCCCTAACTATGGTGTATCCGAGTTTTACTTTAAACGGAATACAGTTTTCTTATATATTTTTCTTATATTTGTATTAAAAAAAAAAATTAAAATTTTTAAATAATTATTTAATAGATTAGTTCTCTCGAAAAGTAATTTGCATTTTGTGCTAAAGTTTATTAAAACCAACACCAAGGAAGCTAACTTTATAAGGCAAAATCTATTTCCTAAATGAAATTTTAACACAATATTGCTGAAATGCATTTTTGTTTCCAAAATTGTCTCGGTATCCCTGACGCAAGGAAGGTAATTTCCCATTATGTCACATGCACTGGACAGTTTAGAGTTGAGCTGAAATTTCGATATATATATATAAAAATATATATATATATATACATATACGTGTGTGTGTGTGCGTAGCGGAGTGCTTTGTTTCATGCTGCTACATTGTTGCGAGGGACGGATATGTATAGATAGGATGATTGCATTTCTGGTTGTTTGTTTAAATATATTTGCGGTTTTAAAAATTGTCAATAAAACTGCAGACTCTGAATGTAAAGCTTCCGTTTTATAATGACGGAAGGATATCTGCGTATAGAACGGAAATTAAACATGAATATGAAAAAAGTATTTATACGCTAGATGCTTAAAACAATATGTACGTATGATATTAAAAAAAAAAAAAAAACCAAAAAAAAAACATACCTGACATTAATTCATATAGTAGTTAAGTAAAGTTATTAATTATTAATATAAAATAATGAGAAAAGGGATATATTGAACTCCTAACCAATTTTCACATTTTATATCATCAATAAGATATCATTTGTTATAAAGCGAGAGAGAACAATATATACAATGGAAATTTAAATAAATAAAACGTAGAAAATAAATAATCAATGTCTGAATATATTTCCAATTTAATTAAAGTGCATTTATGCTCTTCTTCTTCTTCTTCATTAGAAAGTTTAGACATGATCGGAATAAGGGATGAATTGAATGAAAAAATATAATCTAATGCCCTGACATTCTGAAATGATCCTTCTGGGAATTTTATTTGGGCTGAGTTTTCAAATTGCCTCAAATTGTCCATCTATGAACATGTTGTTGAATCGGATGCTCGATCTAAAAGAAACCGTAAGAAAAATCAAGTCATTTTCAAAGGTAAAATGCTGTGAATCCGTTCTCAATTATAAAAACATTTGAACGCGGTCATATTTAACATTATAAGAAATGTTTACAGCCCCCAAATACGGATTGGAAGCGATTGTAGCCTTTATTTGACCGTTATCATCATTTGATCGATGCAACAAAATATACTGTCACTCAGAACGTAATAATTAAATTTCTACGTGGCCATCACTGAAATTTGTTGATTGGAAAAAAAATCTTATTTAGAATTTTAATAAATCAAAGCTTAAATCGATTTGAACAATTAAACTTGATACGGAAATGTAAAAAAATGAGTTTTAAGACCAGGTTCGAAGCATTACTAAAACAAAAAGAAAAAAAAAAAGAAAGCTCGGTCCAAAAAAGTGAAAAATTTAGCAATTAGTTTTACTGATTTTCGAACCTAACTTGATAAGGAAATAATATATCTGGTTTTTTTTCTGCTCGACGAATTTTTAGGCAACATCGACGGTCTGAGAATGAATCATGAATGCGTTATTCAAGTTAAGCTAAATTATATAGACTTTTTAAAGCCTACTAAAAATGTCTTTATCAATCAATTTCAAATTTTTGATGCGGCAAAGCTTATTCGAAGACTTAATAAAATACTACATTTTTATAATGTCCAATGGTATTGACAGAAATTTTCAAAGTACTTTTAACTTTCTTTTGTGTAAATAACTTAAAGTAAATTTAATTAGGAGACCAATTTATGGGTGCAGATACATGTAGCTTTTATAACATACGTATAAATACTTATGTATATATATCTGCATGTAGAGTTCAAATGTTAACAAAAATCAAACAAAATTTAAATAAAAATTTATAACCTGCACATCGTCATATCAACTTTATGTGTGTACACATCGAACCTACATACTGTGAAGCGCATGACCAATTTAAAAAACTGCATCACACTTATCTTTTATTAAAATATCAGAGGTAGAGAGGAAAAGAAAGCGAGCGGTCGAAAACAGGCCGCATATTACAATAAAATCATTATAAGCTTTACGGTAAATACAGTGGCAGCTGTATGCATATATGTATATATATATATATATATATGTATATGTATATATATATATTTATATATATATATATATATATGTGTGTGTGTGTGTGTGTGTGCGTGTGTACATATGTTTGCACATATGTATGTATGTATGTTTGTATATATGTGTGTATGGATGTATGTGTGTGTATGCATATGTGTATGAATAAATATATACGCATACATATATGTAAACACGCACACAACACGCAAACATGTATAAAATCAAAATATGCATAAAATTCCTTTTTCAGTCAATATACTCGTTTAGTGTAAAGTTCGATTAACAATTGCGAACTGAACCCGTAGCTTTAATGGCAAGGATACCGGATGAGGCGTAACGCTGGCAACAGCAACAACATCATTGTCATCACTGCCATTGCCATCACCTCCTCTTGACTATTAATTGTTGTGCATATAATTTTTCTTTTTTTCCTTGTCCGGGAGAAGCTCCCTTTACTATGCTATGCTTTTTAAAAATAATATGTATCCAGACACAAGCATACACACACAAACACACACACAAATACGCACACATATGTTAGTGTGAGTGAGTAATATAACTTCATACGCACATATACATAAGGATACGTATACACGAACATTTTTTTCTTGCAAATTTCGCATATATTTCACGTTAAAAGTAAACATGCGTTCCGTTGTTTATGGACTAAAGTTCTCGTTATCAAAAATCAGAACATACCCTTACTTTATCATTTCGTAAGTAACATGCATAGAATTTGAACGCTCCATACAGAATCATTTATGATCACGTAAAACTCTTACTAGAAACCATTATCACTTCTATATGAAAATCATGATTGATGAAAAAAAAAAAGTGGAGGCGGATCGTTTAAAATTTATTTTAAATTTATAATTATTCAAAATTGAAATAAAATTAAAATCATATAGAAGTAAAGAAGAACACTGCATTTCTGCTCGATTTTTATTTTATCTGTTGATAAATAATAATAATAAAAACAAAAAAAAAAAATTAAAAAGTTTGTCTTACCATCTAACGATGTCAAATATGACGTTTTTCATTTAGGGCGCATCTTATCAAACAACGTGCGTACGATAATTGAGGGCACTTACTATTGTGGACAAAAAGTAATGAGACAGTATTTTTTTTAAAATACCCGCAACTATGGCAATGATTTTTATATTTTTTTTGGTGGGTTGGGATGACTGTTGTGAACAACTGACATAAATTTCGGGACATGTGCCCTTACAGCAGGATTTTGTTTTTGCTTAAGCAATCGCGTTACAAATGATTTTTTTTCTTTTAGGTTTTGGTTCACATGTAGTACGATATTTACTATATTGTTGGGATATTTCCAATTCTTAAGCATAAATTCGAATTTCATCACCAGTAATTACAAATTTTAGATCATTATCACTGGTAGAAAGCATTCCTTTTGACACTTCACCAAGACATTATTTTTCAAATAAATACAAAATTTTTGGAATAAGACGAGGAGCCACGTGGAACAAGTCCAAATCATTTAGTAAAATTTTTTGTATTGATTCTTTTGATATACTAACATTATCTATAAGGTCCCCTTTAATCAATCGATGATTGACAAGTACAAGATTCTTGATTTTGCGGATGTTTTCATCAGTAAGTGAGTTTGAAAATCTTCTCCACCTACTTCACGACCCTCATTCTATTGAAAAATTACTAAAGAAGAAATCAATAGAGTATTATAAAGTAAAAAATTTAAATTATGTGCACTCATTATCACTTTGTGGACGAAGCAAACCGATTTAAAAATTATTCGACCGATCATCTGTACCTAAGGTTGATCATGAATTGAAAACATTAGTTGAGGTAGTGTTTGGACATTAATAGAAATACAAAAGTCTACCATTCAAGGAATACCAAAGATCGTGAGCGAAAATCGTTCCAAAACTATCAGGGCCATTGCGTGAGATTTTAATATCTCTGAAAGGATAATCTCTCAAGTCGTTTGCGAAGTTAAAAGTTCTGTGTTAAGCTTACAAGGACACAACTTGTGATCAGATGGTATATTAGCGAATTTAATATAACGATCAACTATGAAAATCCCTCCTTGCTTTCATAATGCGATGACTATTTTTACAATATCTGTGCGTGTACTTTGCGAGCTTTTTGATGAACATTTCGCACAGAACACAGAAAATACAATTTTTTTTGTACCCCAATCATTTAGCAATGAATTTCTTATTGCATATTCAAAGCTCAAAATGCATATTCATAGCGAAACGCAAGGTTCTTTACAATTTAAAGTTCAGTAAATACTTCGCAACAATTGATTAGTCAACGATGTAGGCTTCAACTTTGTTCTGATAACCGCTCGAAAAATACCGTGACGGCCAGGAATCGTTATAAGTAGAAAAAAGAAGAAAAAGGATTTTGCTAAATAGTGAACACTTCTAGTTGAAAACTTTTGTTTAGACGGAGAATACGATTGTAACACGGCATCTATTGTTATTGAAAATCTGTTTTTAATTGTGTGAGGTATTAGTAGTTGATCTTAATGCACTATAACGCAGCCGTAGTAGTGTCGATGTCTTTCGAAGTACACAATAATCCTTATAGTTAAGTGGCGAAATAGTCGCTTCCGAGAAGTACAGAAATTCTAAAGGGAAAAAAATAAAAACCATAAGGGTCAGGTGCCGAAAGAAAGAAGCTCTTTGCACTGTATTGACTGCGGCAACAAAGTTAGAGAATGCCTTGTTGTCTGACCGCTGAGGCAGCCCTTCGGCGAGTATCGTGGAGGTTGTTGATAAACGAGTTGGATTAAATAACCCTTCGGCCAAAGAAAAACTCTGGAAAGTACCCAGTGAATATTTTTTCTGGTTCCTTGGGAGTTGCGAAGGCTCATTGGAATTTTACTTCAAAGTCCGAAGAACGTCGACTATCGTTCGCTAAAAGTAGTCTAGTGTTTAGGTACATCTTAAGATTAAGCTTCGCAGTTAGCGTTCATGTAAAACAAACGATAGCAATCTGTGCCATAAAATATTGACTTGAAGCTTTGTCAGCACTAACAAAGATTCGGTTCATTACTTTCTTTTTGTTCAATTTCAATTTCAAACTAGGACTCTCTTCGGGTCTTCAAAATTGTTACGAAGCGGCTGATTAATCAATGTTAGGGTTACCTTTTATCAGAATGTTGATGAGAATCATGACGAAATCGGTTTGTCTGCTGCAGTAAACATCTTCACTGGTGCGAAGATTAAGATATCGACTGCAAATTCGAAAAAAAAAAGATATTAAGTTCTTACGGCCAAATTAGTATTAAAAATGGCTCAAATCATGGACAAAGGAAACAATTACAGTGGAATATAAACTTTTACAAAGCAAAAAGCTTGAGTACTCATAATGTCCATACAAAAATTTTCTAAAATCGGCCGTACTACCCGGTATTATAGAATATCAAGGTTTCAATTTTTGGTTTCGAGTTCTTTTTTTTTTTCTTAAATAAAGTTGGAGGTAATAAAAGATTCAAATACAACCGAATATAAGATTTTCACGCGTTTTTTTTAGTATATTTGCGTGAATGGCGAAATCGATTTATTCATCTCTTTCCCTTTAGTTGTTTGCTGTTCAGTCATGTTATGTAAATCTTGGTTAAACGATTCACAAAGTTATCAAATAAAATTGTACTAATTAGGAGAAAGATATGAACACGAAATGTCTCTAAATAATTGATTATTTTATTTTAAGGTTATGTTCTATCACTTTACGATTTTAAAACTTTGCTTAAATAAGCCAACGGTAGTGCAATATCCCGCTTATAACCAACAACGAAGGTGAGGGAAATTTTTTCCAATTGAAAATCCTCTCGATTGGACATTCTTCCGATCGGAAATTCTCTCAGTTGGAAAATTTTCCAATTGGAAATTCTAATTATCAATCCAAGAGTCCGGTACCATCTTCAATTAGTAAAAATCCATTATCTTTTTTCGTTTTCTTTCGTTAAGATACATAATACATTGGGTTAAGTAAAATTTCAATTTCTCTTTTCGATTCTTTATGATTTACATAATAAGATCGGCTTAACGATTCGCTTACGATTACGAAAACTTAATGCCATGTAGTATTTTTTATGCTTTTACCGATGAAATGCTGCCAAGTTGTATAAAAATTTAATTAAAAAATCTCGTATAATTATATGTAGGGTCCCGTATATTAATGGATCCTTATTCTACTGTGTAATTATATGCCTTACATAAGTAGGCGATGCATATCATACGAATCTGAAATATTAATATATAAGATAAATCATTAGAGATATTCTTCATTTGAACACAAGTGTATTAATGTCAATGAAAGGTTGGGTATGAAAAAGATTCAATCCAAGCCAAATATAACTTGAGTCCTATATAACATAATTGTTTAAGGTAACTTGAAGCAAGCATATGAAATGTCGACCTTATTTACCATGCTTTTCTCTCGTACATTTTGAAAGGCAACAAACAAAAGAGTGAGCTCATATTTTATTGTTTGGGTTGTGTCTTTATTTTCCTTCCTTTTTTTGTTTTTTTTAAATTTTTATTTATTTATTAATTTTAATGGCTACCATCGGAGTATGACTGTATACGTATGCATACATACATACATACATACATGCATGCATATATACATATTGTAATTTTATCATCCCGCAGATAAAATATTAAAAGTACAAGTAGGTCTTCAACGCAAAGGACCTATTACTCAAGTGCGCCTTAAAAAGGGCACTAAAGAATTTATTTATTTATTATTATTTTTCCCATGGAGGTAAAAATCCGCATGATTAATCTGTCTTGCCCTTAAGAAGTTTACTTGCTTTAAATAAAAATGAAAGAAAAAAAATATTATAGAGTTATTAAAAGACATTTTAATCGTATAGATAGATATTCATAATAATGATTCTGCGATATAACTACGCTGTACTTACTGTGTGCATTTACTCCGCACAGTCTCGCCAACCACCCACCTTAAGTGTTTGAGCTATATGTGTATTACTATATGTGTGTATTGTTATTATTAATGCGTGTACGCACTCTCTTCTTCCTCTCATACTATTATAACTTTTTTTTCTTATTTATTTTATTTTTTTTATCTTTTGTTTTTTTATTTTTTCTTTTTTTTTTTCTTTTTATATATAGCTTTCCATGTAAACATTAACCGGGAAAATATGTCTATTTTTACCTCTACAACAACAAAAATTTCAATAAATAATAATACCAACATTTTAATATGAATTCATTATGAGCAGCATCCCGAAACGCTTGCTATTGGTGGTAAACTTAAAAAAAAAAAGTAAATAAATAAATAAAAATAAAACAAAATCATATGGAAATTCACGCATTTGCTGTCACTTTCAAGCAAATTTTATTGCCTATACGTACATAGTGTAACGATATAACGCACTAGATAAAATATATTAAACGTATCCACGTATACTGTACATAAATTTTATAACAATTACCGGAATTAATATAAAATACTAGAGGCTTTAAATGTAATCAGTGGACGTTACATCCAACTACATACAAAAATCCATGTACTGTTCGTTTTTTTTTTCAGCAGCTTATTTTCTGAATGTCATTTTATACATACGCTACACTACCAGCACTTATTACCATTTTATATCAACGTTTTCAACTTTTGAAATCAATTCAAATGGAATTTTCATTAGAGTTACAGTTATTACACCTCTTGAAATTGAATAATATCAATGCAGGTTTCTCTCCCTTCCCACTTAGTTGAGATGACTTCGTTACCAAAGAAAAAAAAAAGAAGAAAAGTGACCTAGAGAAAGAGACGATTTTTAAAACGCAATGGCAAACTACTCAAAACTTTACTAAAACTAGATTGCATTCAAAGGAAACCTTACTCCGTATTTGATAGATTTAGAGAAAGTAATTTTTTATTAAAAACTAATTCCATTCAATAAAACAATTGAATTGACCAAGCATTAATCCCAACAATGCAATGTAAAATGAAAGTGAAAAATCTATTAGAAACGTTCTGAATTCAAGAAGAATGGAAAGTTTATTCTACTTCACGGGATTGTACGTTTCACCAACGATCTAGTATAAGTTCTTGTAAGAACTTACGAACTCAATTTACAATTTATTTCGATTCATATAAAGCAGTGCTTGACTGACAACATTTTCCACTCTCTCGATGGACCATAAAAGAGACTTAAATTCAAGTCTAAGTCTAAGAACGTAATGTTATGAAATGCTTGAATTAATGCCAAAATATCTTCGATTTAATTTAAATTTAATGAATTAATTAAAATCATATGTTTTCCTCTATTTTTTGTCTTGTTTTTTTTTGGGTAGAGATTTAACATTTGAAATTTGTGTAACTTTCGTTACTGACTTATGCATAGAGAAGCATTATAATAGATTACGATTATAGTTTAAAAAGTTGAGCAAATACGTTTTTGATCGATTCATTAAGAGATTTTTAATTAATAAGAAATTAAATAATTTTAATATATGTATTGTTTAGCACAAAGGACAGGTATTCAAGGTGCGTGTTGAAGCGTACATTTATATAAAGTTTTTTTTTCTTCTTCATTTTTAATAAATTTGATTTTTGCTAATAATTAAACATCATTATAGGCTACTAGCCACCTAACCGTACATTATCATATAAACATGAAGCCGGAACAGATGACATTTATCAACAAATTTTAAATATCCATCGTCTATATACGAAATGTTGATGCACTACCTGGACTTATGTAATGCTGCATTAGTTGAATATGAGTGATATATGAAATACTTTTTTTTTAAATTATTAATTAAATTAATTATCAATTAAAAATTATATAAAAATAATATTTTCAGTTTTTTTGATATATATTTCTTTAATTTCAAAACGCAAGTCATATATATGTATACATATATATATATATATATATATATATAAATGCGTGTGTGCGTGTGTGTATTATAATACCCTTTAAAGGTCATACATTTTTAATCGGAATAGATATTCCTCTAATCGGCAGTCAAAAAACCGCAATACGGTAAAAAGAGTACCGTTTAGAAATAAATAACCTTAATTCGTTTACAAATATACTTCAGTTACCTAAAAAATAGAAAAACCAAAAATTCGAAAAAAAAAAATTTACTTTAATAATTTCAACTCTGCAACACAATCAACACTTGATTGATCCGAAACTTATTCTAATCGGAAGACTTCTCGTTACGATGATAAAAAAAATCGTAATTTAATGACTGACTCGGTTCGCGAGCCTTTTTGAGATGTCTAATATAGAATAGATATAAATCTAATGTATATTATATATTATATTATATATGATAATATATATTATATGCATGTATCTCCTAATCTAATGACTGACTCGGTTACCGAGGCTTTTTACGATATCTAATATAGAATAGATATCAACCTAATATATATTATATATTATATTATATATGATAATATATATTATATGCATGTATCTCCTAAGGTATGAATAAAAAAAAATATACTCGTTTATGAGCAAATTATCAATGATGATTGTGGCAAGTGCGGTAAGACGCTGTAGGACTACACGTTTTGGAATCAACATAATATTGAGAAGTGTGCATTGTGTGTGTGTGTGTGTGAAATGGGAATTCCTTTTTCTGTAACTGCTACAGTTCTTAGTTATTATGGGCATGGTTGTGTGGGCGAGACTTATTACATTATTGTTGAGAATACCAACAGCAATTATGGACGATCTCTGCTAAGTTGGCTAACTCAGATATTGAATGTTACAAATGTAACGACGAAATAAATAATCGTTAGCCGATCTCTAGACGGCGGTTATAAAAATCAGGAATTCACTTTTCTCTGTCCTGCGGAAAGTATAAATGTACAAACAATTATGTGTGTTTATGTTTGTATAACACAAAACCTGTATACAAGTATGATAGTATGTACTTATGTTTGCGGATAATGGCTGCATGCGTGAGGCTAACGTGATATAATTATAGTAGACGAAAAAAAAAATAAAAAAAAAAAGGAAAAAAAAGCAACAACTTGCGAATATAATTTTGCTATAGAAAACGGTTGCCCAGTTTCGATAATGCTTTGTCAACTGCAACACATTCCAATAATTTCGGTTTTTTAATACAAAATGATTCTGTTTTTTTTTTAGTTTTTGTATTTTCGCGCGGTGGAAAATCAAAACAACCAATCAGAATTAAAGTTAGAGAAAAAACTAGAAAACCAAACGCACCAATACAAACTGTTTTTTTTTTTCTATTTTTATAATATTTAAAAGTTTTTTTTTTTTTTTTTTTTTTTTTTTAATTACATTATCATCATGTAATTGTATTAGCTTTAGATTAAATTATATTTAGTTTCGGGTTTGCAAAACAAATACAATGAAAGTGTTGGGAAACAGTGAGATATGGGAAAAACGTAAATTAACAAAAAGAAAAAAAAAGGAAAAACGAAATTCAAAAAAAAAAAACATTATTAAACAACATATTGCAACTTAACTTTGCTTGCAATAAACTAGAAAATAGAATTTCAATCATTGAAATGGGTAAGTAATACGTATGTATGTACGTTAAGTGCTTTTGAAAATTACGGCATAGCTTATTAACTCATACCGTAATCACCTTCAAAAATATCTGACATACATAGATTTTCGTATATTTTTGCGTTTATGCATAATTCCGTTCCAATATAACGAGTATTGTTCGTTAAGGAGAGAACATTGAAATTTTTGATGATATTTTATCAAAGAGTTCATCGGCACTTATTATTATCTTGTACAAAGTTTAATTATATACGGAACTTTGCAGAAAAAAAAAATGGATTTTCGCTCTATTACGCTTTTTATGTCTTGCAAAGACAAAACAACGCGCTCAAGAAGAAGATATGCGCCGTATGCATCGGAAAAATCGTAAGTAGAGCAAGAAAGCGTCGAAAGTGATTGCGCAAAATTTCATTTTATGGAGATTTTCTTCACACATACTCCTTTTATTTCTTTGTAATCAAAGCAATCAATTCGACTTACCATTGTATAGATCATATAGCTTATCATTATTGACCCATTAATTATTATAAAACATTTATGGAATCGTGGTGATTTAAGTAAGCTGCTATTTATTGAATTGAACTTCATGTTGCGATTCGCTTCTTACTCACGCGTGATCAAAATGAACCATTTTTAAAACATTTGTTTACATACGATACAAAGTAAATTATTGCAACGAGTAGAAGTTGTTTGCGTAATCAATCGCAAAGCTTCAATCTTGATGGAAAAAAATTGATTCTTTTTATCGGGAAGGATTAAAAAGGATTTGTCTATAATAACGAGAACACTTTTAAAAATGATACGTTCAGTTAACTCGTCCGTCTCGAAAACGACTATGATGACATCTTTAGTCAAAAAAGTCAGGAGTTTGATAAAAGAAAAGCTACTTGAAGAATAGAAAGAAAATTAATAAAAACAATGGGTTAATAAAATTGTCTTTTTCTTTCAAATATATTTTTTGCTTTTTTTTTTTTTTTTTGTTTAAAATATATGCAACTTTCGCTATGGATCGATGCAAAGACTCTTTTATAGTGTATATTTATATTCCTCTCTCCGTTTATAATAATAAGTATATAACGTTTAGCAGTAAGCTGTCATATATGCTGTGCGTATGTGTTAGTATTGACGTTTTGAATTTGTTAACCACAATTAATTTTAAAAAAAGTTTTTTTATTTTATTTGATTTTTATATAAAATTATTATATAAATACTTTAGATACATATGCATATATATGTACGTATGTATATATATATGTATGTATGTATGTATAAATTTTCCTCATGCTCGTAAACGACCACCGTCTATCTACCTTCGACTCTCACGTTTATTGTTATTTTAACTAAATTTAATGACAATATTTTATTTATACACATTCTCTCGTCCTCTTATCAAATTTATTAAAATCACATACACACATATACACTATAGTTTGTGTAAATGCTGCCCATATTATTAATTTGTACGCGTGTATACGCATACAATATGTATATATGCATATAAATATGTGCGTTTATATGTGTGTATAATATTTATGTTAATTTACTATTATCATTACCATCATTATAATGCCAACGTACATACATATATATGTTTATTATAATAATGTGTTTGCTTGCACAACCGTTCATCTGCATTTATTGTGCATTGTCTGTGTGTGTTAGCTTCATTTGGCGCCTGATTAACACAATTTAGTTTAGAAATATCCGGCAGTGTTGCAACATTAATTTGTTTCTCAAATTATTAAAAAAAAAAAAAAAATCTAAAAAAATCAATACAAATTAAATATTATAAAAATGTAGAGAAAATAAGATAAATATAAATTTTTTAATTTCTTTGGTATAAAATTCAAGAAAAAAATTTCGCAAAAAATTGTTTTAAAAGTGTTTACGAGAGAGAAAAACAAAAAGGAACGTTCTGTAAAGGAAGAAAACGTGAACGAGGTATAAAAAAAAATGTTTCAACAGCGAGAGAATATTTTATATGATTTATTTAAACTTCACTGCCTATTCAAGGCTCTTATCTTTGCTAGTAAAGCTAAAAATGCCGGTTTAAGTCTTAGCTGG
This sequence comes from Glossina brevipalpis, assembly GCA_000671755.1. NCBI lineage: Eukaryota > Metazoa > Arthropoda > Insecta > Diptera > Glossinidae > Glossina > Glossina brevipalpis. The sequence goes on from KK351012.1 coordinate 4,339,176, forward strand.
ATAAACAATAAAATGATAGTTATAAATAAGAAATCATATTAAGATATAATGATACATGGATTTTGGTTGCTGATCAAATATATGTGATAAATTAATTCCTTCCATTTATATACTACAGTTACCAAAAGAAAGTAAAGAGGGCACACATCCTTCTCATGCTTTCTCAAGCATTTATAATAGACATATCGGAGATCTTATGATCATCGTAAAGCCTAAGTCATATAAATTTATATCGATCGCGTGTTCCTCTATTATCATCGCTATACTCACCACAAAAGCGTAAAGTTTTTAAACGGTATCGAAGTATAGAAAAGCATCAGTTGATTTCGACTCTGTCGGTCCCATTGTCCACCCGCAGAATTCTCTTGTTCTCTCATTCTTTGCTTCCTATTTAAGACTTTAAGGCGCACATCAGAGACCTTTTAATCTTCGTATGATTTATTCGCAATTAATCACGGCCATCCATACGTTCGTTTACTTATTTCTCTATATAATTGTTATTGAGATGTGCGTGTTGTCTGTAACCATCGTCCTACCACCTGGTATGTAACAATCGCGTAGATTTTTGTTAATTGTGGAAGTCTCAAGACCGCACTGAGCATCTAGACCGTTCTCATGAATGTTCGTGCAGGCATTGATCTCTCTTAAAAATTGCAGATGATCGGTAGTATTATTTCAAAAAATTTCCTCTTCAAATGCGCTTCGTATCTTAAAATTTTCTACTTGAATCCAAATGGATGTACGGACAAATAAATTTACGTATATTGTTAAAACGGTCCAGATTTTGATATTTATCAAGAATTTTTGAATTTTTCAATTATTGAATCTAAAAACAGAATAGAACAGAACAGATCGTAAATGTCTAAGAAATGAGTGATTTTATGAATATTAATTTTCCGAAGATCAATACTTTTATAAACAACGTTGCTTAGCTGGATTTGTAATGCACATCAACATTTACATTTGAAAGATTTTATTTGGAAAACTGAAATGAAATTGCTTTAGATAAATCAATTTTTTTAATAATAAACTTTAAATTTTATATGATATCAATCCCTAGTAAATCGGTATATATAATCATTATTTCAAAAGTTTTTACCACATATGTATTATCTGAATAAGACAGCGTAGATATAACTTGCCAGACAGCCTTCGAAAATTACTCAAATCAGATAAATGGGACGTTATCCTCAAGAATTCATGTTAAAATAAAATCTAATAATAAATATATAGACAATTTACCTCGATATCATGCAATTTTAGCTAGACTCGTATTAGACAGAAGACACAAAGGTATCATATAAAAATTGTTAGATTAGAGATCAGCGAAAGTCCTATGGCACTAAAAATTTCTGAAGACCTTAGTAAGCTTAGTTTTTACACATCACATATCCCTCCCATAGTGTAAATGAATTCTATTTATTTATAGCATAAACATTATTCGCTAAATAAATGAAATCATTACTAAAACAAAACATTCTTCAATCAGTCAGTCTGTCGTCAATTAAGGGAATGTTTACGGCTGTTTAGATGCATTGAAGATATTAATCTTCGGAGATCGTATAAAGACCTCTGTGCATAAGTTTTCTTATTTGTTTCTTCCATGTCTTAGTTTGCACTTATTTCCTTTTTTTTTTTGTTCATTTCCGTTATATTTTTGGCGGGAATTCTTATTTACTACTCTCGCCCTATATTTTTTGGTGTACGTTTAAAATTTTCATTAGAAAATGTTTTGTCTTTTATTGTTTTCTTTTGTTTAGTTTTTCCATTATAGTTGTTATTGCTGTTATTGTTTTTTGCATGCATGCATGTGAGTGAGTAACGTAGATATTTTTCCCTAAATTTCATGCTTTTTTTTTTTTATTTCTGCCGTTGTTGTTATTTCTTTATTTCCGTTATTCTACAACATGTTTTGATATTTTTGCGCCACAATTTTCTGTGTCGACTCGACGTTAATGTCTTGAATGAAAGTCAAAGTAAAACAACTTTAAACAAATAAAAGCAAACAAGGCAAACAAACAAATAACCAAACATGTGTGTGTGTGTGTGTGCCTCTGTGTGTGTGTGTGTGTGTGTGTGTGTGTGTGCCTATATTTGTGTATTTATATGTCTGTATATGCATCAGTGTGGGCATAGAAATGGAAAACAAACAGAACTAGAGGGAAACATGGCGCTGTAGTAGAATCACTTAAATGATAGTAATACTGGGACATGTAGTAGGAATAGAGCGAAAGCCAATCTATGCTATTGTGGGGAAATATAACAACAGAAAAATGCACCAAAATATCACAACAGTGACTAAATAAAAGGTAATAGTACGCAGCAGCTAATATACATATATATAAATACACATACACACACACACATACATATATATATATATATATATATATATATATATATATATATATATATATATATATA
>KK351012.1:4341609-4411250 GCA_000671755.1 Glossina brevipalpis
TATATATATATATATATATATATATATATATATATATATATATATATATATATATGTATGTATGTATGTATGTATATATATATATTGTATATGTTAGGGATGGAAGCGATTTGAACAACGAACAAAACAACAAATGGATGCCTAACCTGTTTGGGGCAGAAACGCAGGATGTAGAGTAAAATAATGATTATCTCTATCAGTACTATAACAATGATCATCATCACCATCATCATCATTATCATCATCATGATCATCTTCATACTATTCTCACATGTGTTTACTATAGCAACCGAAGAACGCATTTTATGATTGGGCTATTATGGGCCAGACATTTAATGTTGCGGGGTATAGACAAACAAATTGCCCTCTCTTCCTACACACATTAATACTCTTTTTTTTTATATACGTAATAAATATATATATAACATAGGTTGATATTTGTATATACTTATTTTAAAATACTGTATATAAACGGCAGAGAATTCTCACAGTAAACGGAGCCGTAAAAAATTGCGTAAAAATATATGTTTATCTGTCTGACATTCTGCTCTGTGCTGTTATACTCTCACTCACTGCACATGTCAAGTGGTGCGTATTGCTACAACATCGCTGGCGCATTACTTCCAACGATATATTCAATAAATCCCTTTATATAACACAGGTATGCACTTAATAGAGAAAGAGTAAGTGTGTCTCTCCCCTTAAAACCCTTCAGTATACATACACACTTACATATAAATTAAAACTTTTCTACCAAAAAACATACACATATACATATACATGTATATCTATATATATATATATAATACATGCATGTATGCATGGTTGTGTGTATGTATATGTTTGGATGTGTGCTTATATAAGCATACGTTAGGGTGAGGCTAGTGTGTAATCATCACGTTGATGATGATGACGATGATGATGATGATGATGATGATGATGATGATGATGATGATAATGATGATAATGATTATAATGGTGATGTTGATGCCGAGAAATGAGAGGCGAAGAGAGATGACTTCTTTTTTCCGTGCCAACGACAGGTGCAATTTTATTTATTCCGTATCATTTCCGTTTTTATATATAAATTTTTCTTTTTCTCATATTACTTGCTTTCCACAACGACCGTTTCATGTATCCATCCATACTATTGCACAAACCTATACATACGCATCTATCTCTTCATATTATACATAATTTTGTTTATTTAATACCTTTTTTTTCAAGTGATTAATGAAAATTCATTTCCTTTGATGTTGCATTTTTAATACGAACATGAAAACATATTTTGATGTTGATAAAGCCTACCATCACATCGGCAATGGTTATGATAAAAAAGCATTTTTCAAAAGCTAATTGCAAATAAATTAACTATTATTGGAATTTCAGAATTATATCTGAAACGAAACCATTTCAAAAATTTTCGTGCATTATGTCGTCACATTTGCTCAACGTATTATATATATATATGCATTGAATCATTTTACACATCACACATTTTACAGAAATGTGTGATTTAAACGAAACTAAGCTCAAACGCGCGCGCACCGCCAATATGCGTTAAAAGACTAATATTATATTAAATATAATTATATGCATAGAGAGACATAGAGACATAGAGACTCGATAAATCATCATGGAGTTCAAGGTCTTTATTACTTAATCCATCGGTCAATAATTTTCGGAACTGACACATAGATGGTAATCTGTAGCAAAAAATCTATATCACAATTTTAGAAAATCCACAGTCCTCCCTCCATTTCACGTCATTCTTTTACAATGATATTAGTGATGCACCTGCTAATATCCAAACTCTTTAAAAAGTCGAATTTCAAGTTTTTTGATGGAGAAATTATCGTTCAGACTATTCGTTGTCCTGAAAAGTATTGTGGCATAAAATTTCTCATTGGTTTGCTGGTATCAAAGGTCAGTCCATTGACTATTTTGCATGAAAATTTGGTTATGAAAGAATTGTTTTTCAAATGGATACCGCGTTCAGTTACAGTGGAACAAAAATGTCTATGTCTTCCTGATTCGCAGTGATGCTTGGCTGAGCAAGATATTCTATTCATTCTATTCGTAAACAGTGAATATTATATATTGCTTTAGGTTCGGCTAAAGGAACGAATTGCCAAAAAAAAAAACAAAGTTCTCAAATTGCAAAGGAATAAGTGGTCGCCCATCGTATCCACCTGACGTCCCACCCATCGTATTCACCAGACGTCGCTCCTTTATCCATTTTGTGTTTGCAGATCTGAATACTTCAGGAAAAATTTTGAGTCAAATGATCAGGTCGTCGCGGAAATTTGAGGCGAATTTTGAGGGTCTTGACAAATCGAAATATTAGAGAAGCGTTGAACTGATTATATCATCTTTGAAGGAGTCTCAGTTGATGAATAAAGTCAAAGTTACAACACAAGATCCTTTTTTTTACTTAGTTCAGGGAATTATTAACCAACTTACTAAGTCGTAAAAAATTCGTTTAAAAAAGTAATTATTTAAAGCTATATGGCACTCAATTGATCTCCGCTCTGACATATATATGGCAACGTTGTTGGCAGACCCATTTGATTTCTGGATAGTACCAACTATCAGACGAAATATATCAAAATCTCGTGACTTTCCGCCGATTAGTTTACAAGTTACAGTTGTTTTAGTGACGACACTTTTATAATTTCAAAAGAAAGGAAAAAATCTGAACTTCGTGTGTTGATAAAACATTTTCACTTTTTAATAGGAAAAGAACCATTTAAACGAAAAAAGATCTTGAAAAGAGCTATGGCGACTATTCTGCGTTGAAAACAACAATTTGCCATTGGTTTTCTGACTTTAAACGAAATCATATGAATACAACTGATGTTGACCTTTCTGATCGTCGGAATTCGGCAGTTACGCCAGAGAACATAAAACAAATGCACAAAATTGTTTTGCAAGACCGAGAAGTGTAGATACGTGAGATAGTTTACACCATAATGATATGAGAAGGCAGTGCATTTAATATTTTACATAAATATTTGTTCATGAGGCGGCTCTGTTCGAAGTGGATGCCGCGTTTGCTTATTTTTGACAAAAAATGAAAAAAAAGAAAACAACGTGTTCAGGATTCAAAGCGGTGCTTGATATTGCTTAGACGAAATAAAAAGGGATGAAAGGGATGGATGAAATATAAATATTTAGAGTTTCTAGGTCGATTATTCATTTTTCGCTAGAAGCTGTCTAAATGTCTTCTGAATAGTTTAGTATTAGTTTGTTAGAGCGCGATGTCACAATATTTATGAAATGACGGTAAAATCTTAAGTTCCTTATAAATCTGTATGAGAAATTAGCATTTGGGCAAATAATCAAGCACTCGTGTAACAAATGAGAGGAGTAGATAAAAATGGCCTTTTGTTATATGACTTTCGAGTATATTTACGTTTTTTAAAAAAGAATTAAACGAGAAGCTTGTTAACGACATTGCAAGGAAGTTAGAATAGAATACTTTTTCAGATTAGCCACGGAGATACTAATATTGAAAAGCACTATATTTGTAGTAAGCTATGTAAAGTATGCACTTTCGGCAGATCGTCGATCCCGATTCATTGCAGTTGTTCTAATTAAAATCGTAGCATAAGACACCTTAACTAATGAAATTAATATGGCAAAATTCTTAACAATACTTATGCCACACTCATTCTGAATAATATTTTTAGCTTTTTCAAAAGAGTAAAATTAACTTTGTTCCAAGATTTGCAGTCCTAAAGATTTATGTCGACCAATCTTATTCCGAGCTATGATCTCAAGCCGAAGTGTAAATTCAATCTCGTTTGTTTAGTTCAAAACATCCAAATTGATCAAAATGCTAAACAAGATTATGGTATAGTGTTTTTTTAAATCAAATTAATTGATCTAAAAAATGGAAAGAGAACAAAAAAATACTCCTAGCTTCCAAAAAAAGGAAAAAGAAACAAAGTCCTATGCATATTCCTTTCCTGCAAAAATGTTTCTATCTTTAGGAACTTCCATCAGCTTTACAATAATGCTCATGCGGACGACAAATTGAAGACGTTATATTATCCGTTGTAGAAGCGTTCATCGCATTTATTAGATCAGATCCACCTTGTTTTTCGTCTATTCTCGAATTTAAAACAACTTTTTCTTAACTAAAAAATTTTTCATTAAACTAAGAAGTTATAACAGATGCAAAAAAAATGGGTTTTTTGCTCATTATTCATAAACCCCAGCAGATAGATCTATAAAGATTGCGCTAGCTATCCCGTAGTCTCTGTGCAAAAATAGAAAGGATTGACCACGCCCACTCAATATAATAGAATATAAAAGTACAACATTTTTGCGAAAACTCATATAATATTAAGAAAGAAGCTTCAGATACTACACAAAATGCATATATTCTTGATCAGTATCAAATTCGGAATCCACCTAACCGCACCCGTTCGTCCGTCCGTCCGTTCGTTTGTTCATCTGCATGCTTGCTTATCTGTGTAATGTTTATAGTAAACATTCTCCTGACCGCAGAAATAAAGACGTCGGCTACAAAATTGGGAGAAACATTGGAAGTTCTCTCGCATACGTTGCTATTGAGGACGAGCCGAATCGATCACAGGCCACACCTATAATATAAAATAAGCAATAGTATTAAATAAGCCAGCAAACACGGCTCTTTTCCGGATGTTTCGCATAGTACTCATTAAAAACTTTCAGAGAATTTCATAAAAACAAAAAAAATCTGTCACGTCCACTCATTAAAATTCGTTTTTCTTTTCCTTTTTTTAAACAAAAGTGGTGGGTATAAAATATTCGACGCAGTCAAATATAATTTTCTTACTTGCATAATAAATAGTTTACGAAGTTATAGAATGATGCGACAAATGACAATCCAAAGTAAATATATGAATAGGAATAATTACAACCATCGTATTATAGTATTCTATATTCAAGAAAAAATGCAGCGAAAACGAAACGTATCGTCGATTCTTTTTGACTGATCTATATAAAAACTTTCAAACGTCTCTTTGTTTTAACCGAATTATTCAATAATAAAAGTTTCATGCTGTTAGCGAGCAGCGATTTAAACTTCCCTGGTTTAAACAATAATGTACCGTCTACCGTAATGATTTTCTTTCCATATTCACTGTTAACAAATTTAAATGGAATATCTGTCCACAAGCACTTGTTCTTCTTCAATTATCTAAATTCGTATCAACCAACAGGAGTACGAAAGTTTGACAAAATTCTACGGCTAGAAGTGCTTGAATACTTGAATTTGTAAAAAATTGTACCTATAAGCAAAGGTAATTGAGCTTCCGTGTCAATAAATTTTCTTAACTTTTTTAAAAAGTAAAACTCCAAACTCATGATTTAAAAGCTTTGGTTTGTAAGCTTATTACTGACGGCCGCTCTGATTTATATATAGGCAAACATACGCATATAAATATATAAAAAAAAAAAAAAATTTAAAACAAACAGCATTTAGAAGGACACACCTCAAAGATAAAACATAGCCAGCATGTTTTTGCTCTCAACAAATACGATAGATTGGATTCTGATATAAAATAAATGGATAATTAAATGAACAGATGAACGTATGCATACCACACAGTCGCATGCATATGTATAAACGCGTACACTACGAATACATACTCAATATTATCATTATATTGAAACATTTTTGGGGGAGATGAGATGGCATGTTCTTAACCTATACCACTTAGAATCTATTGAAGTTGTGAAAAACAAGTAGAGGGAGCTATTATTACATTTAAGGGAAAAACAAATAAATAGAAGAGAATATATATATATATAAATATATATATACATATATATATATATATATATATGCATATATGCATATACGCGAATGCAATATTTACGCATTAATTCTTCCATATAAAGTTAAATGTGTAAAAGTTTTTAGTTTTGAATGCCGAGGCCAAAAGGTAATCGTAACGAAATGTACTCTTTAAAATATTTTTTTTGTGACAACGCAGCACTCTGTTTAACAACGCATAGAAGTGACACTCGGTAACAACAATCAATAGACTCTTTTAAGTTAAACAATGTTATGTTCTCTGCATACTTGTGCACAACGCACACGAGTACACACTCCCGCAGCAGCAACAGCAGCAACAACAACAACTACAATTACCTTATCTCTAAACGAATGGATGCATGGATACATGAAAATTTCTTTATATATATATATTATACATATTTATATATGCATATGTTGTGTACACGTAAATGATAATATACACTTTAGCTTACATAGTTATATCGAATAGTGCATACAAAAACAATATTATCACATCTCACTACCACCACTTTCGTCATCATTCTCATCATTTTACTTACCACTCAGCGCCACATTTTGCATGAGTACCGTACACACTACCTTACTTACTCACAAAACCATACAATACGAAAATCCTCTCTAACATCATTATCAATAGCAAATTCTCACCAATACATTATGATTTTATGTTAGTTGTATTTTAGATAAACAGTTTTTGGCGCGCTTGTATGCGTGGGAGTTTATTTTTATACCCGACACTTATGCCGACAATAAGTTGACAAAAGCTCTTTTGTGCTTTGTGCTCTCTCTCTTCATTCTCCGATAATCTCTAGTTCTCTAAAATTGTTACATAAAAAGAAAAAAGAAAAAAATGTATATAACATTTTACCAGTTTTGCCAATTCTCAATGTGCACATGTAAGTATTTTGAAGTACTCTATAACGAATCCTGTGTCATTTTTCTTTTGCATGTTTATGTTGTGAAAAAGTGTTACATACGTAGGTATATGTTCATAGCTTAGTGTATGTAATTTTCGGGTACATCATCTCATCTCTCAATTCCACTTAATCTGTGCTATGTTGTCAAATTTCGTCTTTTTTTAATTTCAGTTAAACAAAAACTAAGCAAAACAAAAGAAAAAAAATCTTCGTGTGTATACGTAACGGTGTGAAAATAGTTTTTTATTTTATTTTTATTGGATAATGTAGGGAATTCCCTTTAGCGTACTTCGTAAATAATATGTAGATTTTAAATAGAGGAAACACAAAAAATTTAAAATTTATAATACTTAAAAATTGACTACAATTAAATAATACTTCCTCTAAAGCATCTTAAAACAAAACAAAAATGCATGGTAACCCTTACGTCAAATGAACCCAGCGTATGTTCAGAGCATATTAAGCAATTTAAGGCTATTGATAGTTAAAAGCTGAAGCAATGAATCCGTAAATAGTAAGGTGCCCAAATATTCAATAAGTTGCATGATTATGTTGTCAAAGTTTTCATTCTTTGAAAATGAAATAAAAAATCAAAATGTTATGGTTTTTTTTAAAAAGAACATAAGAAAATAAGCTCTACCGCTTTCATTTAAATTGATTTTATAATTTGCTATTACAAGAGATATAGCGTTTCTAGGTGAAATTTTTCAAATTGCGCAATTGTCATAAACTAAATATGAAAGGTTCAATGAAATTGACGAATGTAAATACTCCTGTGACAAAAACTGCATCTGACAGCAAAGACTGCTATTTAGTTTGTGCATAAAATGATCGGAAAAACTCCAGTCAAAAACGAAAAACTACAAAAATTCTAAATACTGACATTTCTTTGCAAATTGTCCTACAACAATTCACATTGATCGGATTTTCAATCGATCTGCAACCAGTATATTTTCTACATATATGAGTTTATCCATTTTGTAGTACGGATTTGACAACTTTGTCCTTAGTAATTTGGTAAAACAGGAATGTCATTTAGGATATCATATGTTTAGCATATTATTCGCCATTTTTCGGCATGGGTCGTTTAACAACCATCGAACGTGTTAAAATAGCGAAGGCTGACCACAAAAAAGCTAATTCTGTAGTAGGTACGTTTGCCGCATTACGAGAAGGTTATGGTCAACATATTCGTGTATCTGAGTACACTGTATGTAAAACTGTGAAGAAGTTCGAAGAAGTGATCTGTAGCAAATTTTTTAAGGACAACAGATCATCGAAACATTATTGGTGCAAATGTCAACAAACAAAATTGGCTCTTCTGGGGCAGTGAAAATCCACAGGTAACTTTCAAAAGGTGGTCGCATTCCAAAACACCCACTGTGTGGTATGACATATGATCTGAAGAAGTGATAAGCCCGCAATTTTTTGCAAATGACGAGGGTGTCACACAAACATGATAAACAATTTTTTTAGCGTGAAATTGGTAATATGATGTTAAATGTATGTGGTTTCAACGAGACGTTGCCACAAGCCATGCGCTACGGTATGCTCCGTTTTGACGGGTAATTCACGTGTAATTTCACGTTTTTCTGGTGTGAATTGACCACAACGATCATGCGTTTTCCCACCGCTCGATTTTTTTCTTGTAAGATTATGCAAAGAATCGAATTTGTGCAAGCAATCCTCAAACTCTTGACACTTTGAAAACGAACATTCGTTAGGTATAGCGGAGCCATTGCAGAGAAGTCATTGAACATTGCCGCAAAATAATCTGGTAAAACGTCCCGTGGAAGATATTTGAATAATGTTGTATTCTGCAAATAATGACACAGTCCAGTACGATGAACAAAATGTCATTGAAATCTCAATCAGCGGGGTGTCGTATTTACAGAGAAGAATATATTGCGTCCATTCACTAGCTAGCAGCGTAAGTGTATTTATTCGTAAGCGCAAGTCAACTTGTAAATGTTTCAAAACAATTAAATTTAATATTGAAGCTATGCTCGACGTTTTTCAAATCAAAACAACCTTGTATATGTAAAATTTTCTGACAGAGCGTTCTTTTTTATATTTGCGCAAGTCAAAATAGAACTTCTTTCATCTTGTATTTGTATAATGTTTTTGGGGAAAAAATATTGAAGGATTTTTGCTAGATCCTTACTAGGTGTTGTTTGGTATCATATATATTATTAAGATTGTGTCTTATTGATGAGCATTTGAAAATCGACGTTTCAGTTTTGAATTTTCATGCAGATAGTTTCGCATTTTGCCACTCGTGTTCTATTAATCGACGAAATGTTTGTATGTATATTGGAATTTTACTAAAGAAAAAGCGAAAACGTTGTGCAAGCCCGGTAAAAACCTTGTGGAGTTCACTGTAAACAAGCTTTATCGAATGATGAAATTCTCATTCAGGGCAAGTACTGAAAATGTTTGCGAAGCCTTACAAAAAATCGGAAAAACAAGCACATGAACATCCGTTGTTAAAAAATTAGATATTGATCACAAGACAGTTTTAAACTATTTGTGATGCATGCACAAAATACCCAACGTTTGGGTGTTATTTTATTTGTCGACTGAAAATTTATTTGATCGAATTACTGTGTACTAAAACGCCACAAAATCGACCCATTTTAGTGACGCAAAATGGATAAAATACGAGCACCGCTTTCGAAATATATGATGGTTAAAGAAAGGTGAATCGCCAAAAATATCTTCAAACTCCGATTTGGGGTCCACAAAATTGCATTGTGCGTATGGTAGTACTGTAAGGGGAATTGCGCGCATTACAAGATTCTAGAACCTGACGAAAGATTGATTCTAATCTCTATTGCTCCCCATCATGTTAACGCTACGCTAACACTACACATATCTTTGATGACAGGTAAAAATTAAGAAAACTTAGCCCAGCGTATTGTTCGAGTCTTGTCGCTTTCGACTATAATCTGTTTTGCTCTCGAGAAAAGTGTCTGGGTGGGGTCAGGTAGTGTTTCCACTTTAAGTATTATATCGTATGCTACGATATACGGCCGGATTTACGGAATTAATCGAACTTCGCTCTGTCTTTCTCTCATAAATCAAATAGCCTGTAGAAGTGATTAATAAAATATTCGTCCTATGACGAATTCGATTTTTTTACTCTTTATTATGGATACCTTTTTTGAACATTTTATTAATTTGATAGCTATCTTAGGCTATTCGATAGTCAACTAAATTAGTTCAGAGCTTAGCAACTACTTGAATTGAATGCTTTCACCTCAGCTTTCCCTCAAATATCTTAACTTCAGATGAACTCCGATATCTTTGTTCTTTCTTCGCCGTATCTCTGCATCTGTTATTTCATCTTAAATTCAAACTTTTATTTCTTTTAACCTTTTCATAATACATTTTGCATTACAAGAACTATAGTGGAAAACATATCTAGATGGTTAGGAGGATGTTGTAAACGTGTGCATACATGCATATATTTATAGATTTTTGATTTTTAAAGAAAACATATATAAAGCGAAAATGTATAAAGAACACAATTTCAATAAACACAAGGAAGTACTATACACACATTTACATATACAGCTAGATTTGTAATGTATTGCAAAGATGATGATGATGATGATGATGTTGTTGATGTTAACGATAATGCACACAACGCAACACCCTCTTCAGGGCAATTTCAAACTAAAGCAGGAACTGTTATTGGTTTGCTATATATTATGTGTATATATGCGCGTATTTATATATGTTTGTATGTATAGGTGAATGGATAGATGGATGAATGGATGGTGGGATGGATGGATGGATGGATACATGCGGCATATAAATTTACAAACAAACAAACGAAAATGACAAAAATGCCTACAGACACGTTCAGACAATGGAAGGCAAAAGTAAAGTGTGAACAAAAAGAAAAAACCAAAAAGTACGAAAAAGAACCAAAAGTAATCAAATAAAACCAACGAAAATATGGTATCACGAAAAAATAAAGTAAAATAACAAAAAAAAAAAACTTAAATGTGACCGGTTTTAAGTTCTGCGGAACATACATACTGTATACATATAAATATGTTATGTCGTATGTTGCTGCTAGTGGTTAAGAAGAGAAGAACTTGGCGGTGGATAAACGAATAGAAGGGCCATGGAGAACTGTAAAGAACGAAAATTTTCAGCGCGTGCGCTTAAAGTATTTGAAATAATAAAGGAAAAAACGACAAAAAACAGAAGCACAAAAATATACATTTAATGGTAAAACAGTAAATAAGTGGTGTGTGTGCGTAAATGCTTTTAAAGTAATTTACTTGGAACAGAGAGGTAGAGACGTAAACTCTGCCGGTATACACGACAAAGCAAGCACACCAGCACAACTTCTGCTATTGCAGTTATTATGGTGTGAAGGTGTGTACAGATATTATGAAGCTATTATAGTACATTGTGCAAGCGGTTCGAGGTGACGCGAGTGTGTGTAGCTAAAAGAGAGTCTAAAATTATCTATATATCAACGAGGGTGTACAGTATATTGGGTAACTGTACTCAGAGAAAAACGCAAAGAAGAAGAGAGAGAGAGAGAGAGAGAAAGAGATTTCTGTTGAGATACTGAAAAGAGAGAAATCGACGTATATTTAATGCGATTTGGTTTTCGTTTTCCTTGAAATGCAAGACACGAAAAAGTGTCTGTTATGCACACAGAGAGAGCGAAAGAGAAAAACAATGAAAGAGAAAGGGTTGCTCCTCTGATGCATCTCAAGTATGCATTTTTTTCGATTGCCTATCTCTTTATATGTATTATATACATATTTAGATATATAAATGTACACAGACACACACACACACACACACCCCTATATATATATATATATATATATATATATATATATATATATATATATATATATATATTTATGTGTGTGTGTATATGTATATATATATTTATATATATTTGTATATATATATTTATATAAATATATTTATATAAATATATNCAGTATTGTTGCGACTATATATGCAGCAAGACTAACATTTTGATGATACGGCATCATAAAGTAAAGTAATTTGACGATATATTTATGTGTGTGTGTATATGTATATATATATTTATATATATTTGTATATATATATTTATATAAATATATTTATATAAATATATTTATATATATATATTTATATATATATATCAATACACATATATAAATGAGATGTATGCGTGTTGTGTATAGAGATGATGATGATGATGATGCTGCTGCTGCTCTGCTATTCTGCCGGTTGTTTGTTGGGTATGACGATGACGATTAACGATTTTTTGCACTTTACGCGGGCAATACAATTTTTTTCGCGCTTTAACTAGCAACAGTACGTCGCTCACATTTAATCTGTTCGGTAGGGCTCTCTACGCTATTCTGCTACTACTTTATACAGATTTTGTTTTGCTGTGTGCGCTGCATTTCTTTTTTATAATTTTTTATTGCAAGCAATTCGTGGCGATTTCTGTTGTTTTTTTGGCGATGCAAATCAATTTTGTGTATATTTTTTTCTTGAGGCTAAAAATATTTTTTTTTCATTTTCTTTCGCTTAACGTTATATTTCGTTCAACGTATGTAAAGGGCATAACAGAGCAGAGAGGGCAATGATACGCGAACCCTTAAAAACTCTCTGGACAACTTTAGCCAAATATTGACGAACTTTATAAGTGTGTGTGTGTGTGTGTGTATGTGTATTTGTATCTATATATGTCTGTATGTACGTGTGGATACGTGCGTACGTGTGCAAGCGCATATTGACTGTAAGAGTGTACGTGTTTGGGGAGTTCGCAGAGCCTTTGAAATTTTCTTTTTATACTTTTATATTAAATAAATAAGCAAAAGTTTCGTGCATAATGGGTGTAGAGCGGAAAGGAGAAATCTTTACAATGCATTTGTATGCGTGCGTGTATATGTGTGTTCACTCACACGCCAACGAGTTCATTCTGTTTCTTTAATGTGTAGTTTTTTCGGTTTTTTTGTCTTTTTAATGTTCATACACGAATCCATTCGTCATCAGCTGCATACCGAATGAAAACCCTCTCTCGCCATCAGATACTGATAGCATGTTGCTGTTGTTGTGAAATACGTAGACTCTTCGCTTTTGTGTATTGTCGTGCTTTTATACTTTATTTTGAATGCTTATGTATATATGTTTATATATATTGTGTAAGTACTACATATCAGTTCTTGTCCGTCCTTGTGTTGTTGCTCTAACCATATACTCAACACAACAGCACATAGTCGTCGTTTTCGTTGTTGTCTGGTGTCGTTGTGGTTCTTGAACGTTTGCAAAAGATTTTTGCACATATTCATCTTTTTGGCCGTTTTCGGTGCGTTTCGTGGCGCTTGTTGGCAATTTTCGCTTAAGAAATTCTTTTTTCTTATATAGTTTTTTTTCTTGCTTCTATCTCTACTTCTGTTTCTTTTACTACAACATCTTCTGTTTTTTTTTTGGATTTTAAGAGTTTTTTCTTTTTCTTGGTTGAAGCTTGGTGTGCGTGTACATGTGTTTGTGTATGTGTGCGTTTGTAGAAGAAAACTTAGTTTGCCTTGGCTGGTACAAGCGGTTTTTTCAGGCGATTTTTAAAGTATTTGTTCGGTGGAATTTCTTGTTTTCTTAGTAATAAGAAAAAAAATGACTTCTTAACTTCGTTGGCGTCGTGTGTGTGTGTGCGTGTTTGTATTTCTCTGCTGTTATATTACTTATACGATACGTGTATATATGTGTACAACAATTTTTGTGATACATAAGATTTACTGTGATTTTCCATTTTTTTTTTTTGAAATTTATTTGCAACCGGCAAAACTCTCGTGACGTCGTTTTTGCGTGCGTGTGTTTAGAGATAGAAAATCAACCAAAAACCGAACAATAGCAACAGCAACTGCAATAATTTGACAACAACGAAATCTGTATACTAAAAATAATTGGCGCGTTTATTTTTAAGATATATGCGACACACACAAACATACACTAATACACACATACGCATACATACATACATACATACATATATGCTTGCAAACACACACAGAGAGACGCTTACGCTAATATTTAATCTTAAAGCATTTGTTGTTGCTATTATTATGGCAAAGTACGAGAGTAAATATTTATGGTGTATAAAAGATATGAGTGTAGGAATAAAAAAAAAATGGAAAAAAAAACAAAGGAAAACTTGAAAGAATTCTAACTAAAGGAACGTAAAAAATGCATCTAAACGATCGCAATATTTGAGGTATCGAATAAAGCAAACATGTGACAATAATTCGATTTTAGACCTCAGTGCCTTACTTCAAATTGTTACGGTCATTAAGTGGTCTGCGTGGTGATCATTGTTGATCGCCTATAAGCATTTATTCCTATTTGTTACTCTCTCTCTTTTTGATTTAATAATAATTGAGGGGCGCAATCAATAAGTCTTTCTACACCTTATCGGGCTCTACTAACATCAAACATTTGCTCTTAACTAAAAAAATGTGTACAAAATATATATAACACAGCACGGGGTAAACTAAACAAAATAAATACTGAATCGTTTAAAATTTAAGAATCAAAGTAAAGAATTTCAGTGCAACTAACACAAGTGTGTGTAAAATAAAAGGAAACTAATGGCAAACATTTTGGGAAAATAAAAAATTTACAAAAAAAGTTTTTACGTATAAAGCAAAATAAAAAGTTTGAGTAAAATTAAACTCAAAGCAAAAAAATGTAAAAAAAGGCAATTAAATAAAAAAGATGCATCTGATGTGTACGCATTCATATTATCCCCACTGGCATTTATAAAAATATATCATATGGAGAGGTCGCAACCAAACCGCTAACTGTAAAAACATTACAGAGTTGTATAGTAAACCCATACCGCATTAGATTTATTAATTAAAATAAAAAAAATTATAAATGAGCAACAACTAAAAAAGTTACATTCGCCTTGGGGGCCGATTAGCTTCTAATACAATGCAAAATATATTTTAATTATGGACGCAATAGTGGATTAATTAAAATCATATTAATACTGAACTTTTAGATAGTTTTAGTAAATACCATGATCCAAGTTTTAGATCAGTAACGTTTGCAAGTTTGCAGTATTTTGCTTAATAGCTGCGTTCACGCCCATTTACTTTGACCATCATTTAATAGTATACGTACAAATTTGTCAATTCTCCTTCTTAGTGTTTATGACCATAAGACGGTCAACATCAGATTACATAGCACAGACAGACATAAGGACGCACAGATGTTCTTGGAAAAATTAATTAGCATTGTATCTACTTTAGGAGGTCTCTCGTATAAGAATAAATTTAATATATATTCATCTATAGCTAGATGTCTAGATGAAAAGCTTAATTGATCTAGCGTCAGATCAGCAAAACCGGCAATTGGTACATATGCTCTTAGTTTATACTCGCAGATCAAGTCTGCAAATGATTGTGAAACGTTTAAGGTTAAAATATATAAAATCGAAATATTTAGCTAAAATTATCTATAGCGGTCCCGTATGAAAAATATTCTGATTAGTGATGTAACGGATCCATCACTAAAGACGAGCTTAGTAATTATTGAGTGATTGGTGTTCAAAATTCGTCTAAAAAACATTTCTTGTTTTTTTTACAAAAAATGTTCATTTATGTAAGCTCTACTTGTTAAGTATGGACTTGAGGTATGGACACACTCTTGATTAGAGTGCGTAGTATGATTGTTCTAATTAAATCCGTCAACATTTTGATTACAAGATTAAAATTGTTCTGAAACTATTAATGGCATCATTTTCGATTAACATAAATAACGGTTTTGATTTACAAATATCTGTCTGTCAGTTCCCAGCCCATTTTTTGAGATCAAGTTTCGGTTTCAATACTCATCTTTTTTTCAATATTCAGCATCCTATCTACATAGTTCACTTCTTCTTCCTTTCTTCCTTCCTTCCAGACGTAAAATGGAGTACATTTGATCACCTTGTTTCTATTCAAATTTTGATGGAGCTTATTACCATTTCAGCAGCGGCTATAATGAGAGAAATGAAAAAACACATCTAGATATCTATTGTTCTTTTATTTTATTTTATTTTTTTTCATTTGGCAAAAGATATTGAGGCAATTATTGATACACGTAACATTGAAGAGTAAATTTTCTTAGAGAAATTGCAATAAATTTAATCATAAAATTTTTTCGAAATTCGTTCATAGCATTAATTGAATTAAGAGATACTTAGCTTCCCGGGGAATAAAGGTATATTTATTTCGTTATTCAGCTTATCAGATTTAGATAAAGTGAAAATCACTTATATACACATATATACTTGATCACATGAATTTCTTTCTTACTGAAAGCAAATTTATTTAAACCGTCACTCAATGCTTGAAATTATTTTAATTTATTTAGCACCTTTAGACTTTTAGAATTCAATTTGAAAACTCACTAAATTGTTTGTTGATCTATCTAGAATGTTTCGAAGAGTTGAACAATTTTGAAATTGTAAAATATGTCAAAATTACGTAAACGTTGTGTTTGATATCGTCTTAAATTGTTCCACAATTAAAAGGCGAAATTAGTAGGACAATGCGGATATCAACAGTTTTCCTCTCAAAGTGAATTTATCTTATTCGAAAGGATCATTTGAGAATATATTAGAATTTTTCAAAATTTCATCTGCTTTCAATTGTTTTAAATTGTTTTAAACAGATCTTAAGTTCAAGTTCATGTTATAATTTCGGCTTTTTTTTAAATCCTCTTTATGAATATATGTTTTCATGACTTCTCCTAAAAATATGTTCGATTCTATTAATACAGACAGTGCTAATATTGTAACAAATTTTAATTTATAATATATAAGTAACATATGAACTTTAGTTAAATGTCAAGAGATGGATCGAGTTCAATTTTGTGAAAATATCTTTTAATATCCGCTAGTAATACTTTAATCTGTTTAGTTTAAACAAGTGAACGACTTATCGACAGATAAGCATGTTTCAATCGATTCCATTCGCTCCTCTTCCAGATCAAAAATATATTTACAAATAACTTTTCGTGAAATCTATGAAGCATATATGACAGACAGTATACGTTACAAGCACTTAAAATATCGAATATATCTCTTACGGCAAATGTCAGATTAGTAGCGTCCTAAATACTTGGCAATCTCCGTTCGGGTAAATAAGAATTACATAAATAAATCTACATGGGAAGGAAGAAAAAATCATAAATGATGTTTTGTAATTATTTAATTGTTTACAAATATGTCTGATGTAAAAAAACAAATAATAATAATAGGATGAAATGGATATGTTAATATATACATATATATATATATCAAATTAGAAATTCATAACCACGATTGTTTTTACCTCAAGCAGCCATTCAGATATTAACAGTTTTGATCGTATAGTGTATGCGCTGAGTATTTACACGACTCATTGTATTGTTCGCAAAGTTTGTAAAAGTTCTCAAGTTAGTCTAAAGCTAAAGTTTTCTCATTCATTCTATGTACAATCTACTTTCTGACTGATTATATGACTTTTACTTTAGTATTAATATCTATGTTTACAGTTATTTGCTTATTTTGAAAGGGTTATAAGCATTTTCAATTTTGATTTACAGCTATAAACTGAGCATATATATATATAAAAAATGTGTAGCTTTTTACAAATGTGGGCGTTCCATTAAAACACGTCAAATGGATAAATATGACGAACGCTGCTTAGAATCGTGTAATGACCCAAAATATATATATATATATTTATATATCTCATTTGATTTTCAATGCGTATTTCTTAATTCCGTAAGTCCAGTAGTAATCTTTGCTTCGTTGAAAAATAGAAAAATATTTATAAATATATTTGAAAAATATTGAAAATAGAGAAATATACGAAATTTAGAGTTTGTAAAATAATTAAAGAGAAAGAAAATATGAATCCTTTTTTATTTTTTTTTTTAAATTATTGTTAAAACAAAAATCTAAAAAGATGCCAAAGAAGTAATAAATATTGCAAAAATACTTAGCGGTTATAAAAAAAAAAAAACATCAAAAACTTAGAGTAAATTCTAGTAAAAGTTGTGCACATATTTTTTTGTATGTATATGTGCAGAGCCATTCTTTTTACATACAAACAATCATGTGTAGAACGGGTATGTGCGTATGTAAGGTTACGTGTGTGTGTGTGTACATATATGTGTGTGTGCGATTGTGCGAATATATTGCACTCTATATCTAATACCAACTAATTCTGAATTCTAGTCATGTGTGTCGGCAGCTTTTGTATGTAAGCAGTGTGTATGTGAACGTGTATGGACGGATATATATATATATGTATATTTGGATATATATATATATATATTTGCGTGTGTGTGTATGTGTTGTTCTTTTTATTTTATGCATGTGACGTTAACATCCCATAGACTGGGTTGATTTTCTTTTATTTATTTATTTATTTTTTTTTTTTTTTATTATTATTAATATATTTTTTTCTATATATTTTTCAAATATATTCTATTTAGTGTCTAGCGGCGTTTTGAACTTGAAAATTGTTGTATTGTCGTTGTATTTGTATTGCTGCAGCTTTTTTCCTTTGTTTGATTTTGTTTTTATGTTTGATTACTTTTTCTATTCTCATATTTTCATAGGACATGAAAGCGAATGCCTGTAAAACTGACTCGGATACTTTTTTTTTATTTTTTAAAGGAACAATTGAAGAGGATTTGTTTAGGTTTTTTTTCTTTTTTTTTTTTTTTTTTGTTTTTGGAGGCGAAGCGAAAGCTGATTCTCCTTCGTTTGAATTTTACAATTTTCTAAAAAATTTTGATTTTTGTTTATCACTTTCATAAAATTAAAAACACATTAAACAAAATTAAAAGTTTAACAATCAATCATTCGGCAAAAGTAATCATAATATTGTAATATGTAATATGATGAAATAGTTGACTTTACGCAACTACGTAGGTCAAAGACTAAGAAATCGAACAAAGACTAACTTCATTTGTACAATGTATTGTATCTAAATTTCGGTACAAAAACTAAGTAGATTTTAAATACAAAATGGCTTAAACTTGAGAATACGTGTATAACCTCTATAGATGTCGTCACCAATTCGGACGGCCCCTATTAAAAATTTATTTTGGTACTGCCATTAAGACTAGATGATATGAGAAGGAAATATTGTGAGGATCAATATATGTGCAGCGATATATCGCAAGTTACGTCCGACAATCACTTTCTTTAATGACATATTCTCCACAAAAGGGGCATGTCTTTGTATAAGTTAGTGATATGCATAAGCGATACGCATCGAAAATATTGAATTTATTACAGACTTATTTAACTTGGTGTACGCATGAACAAAATCGATTAAGCCTTTAACGATGATTAAAATATGTATACTTTGTGTACGACGGTGTGTTCGAGACAAAAGGACAATTCCATCACACCAAAAAAAAAAGTTGCACTTTTGTGCTTTTAAAAACTACATGATTGATTTTTAAATTTTTGTATTTCTTCTATTGTTGCATTTTTGTTTTTTTTTTTATAAATAATAATTTTTTCTCTGCTTTTTTTCAGGTGCTTTTTGACTGTTTGGAACATTTTTAATAACTTACGTTCAAAACCGTTGTTGATTCTTAAAAAATATTTTAGTTATTTACATATTTATCAAAAAAAAAAAAAAAAAAGTAAAACTTCCCTACCCCGCCCCGGTACATACACACAACAAACGAACAACAGAAGATCCATTCAAATCCAATAAAACGAAGTAAACGAAGAATTCTTTAACATATGTGCAATTTATAAGTTTGTTATTTTCTCTTTCTTTTATATTTGTTTTATTTTTTTTTTTTAATTTGTTCTAAATACAAAAAAAGAACATTTTAAGTTTTAATGCAACAAAAAAGTGATTTTTAGTTAGTTTCTCAAAATTTAAACAACAAAATTCAACACCAAAATTTGGAATTACAACAACAAGAACAACCAATCAATCAATCAACCAACCAACCAACCAATCAACCTACTACAACAACTACAATAAGGAAATAAGCAACTACAACTACAGCAACAACAACCACAACTACAAATACAACAAAAATACAACAATAAACCGTAACAATAATAATAAAAATAAATATAACGAATAATTAAAACACTAATAAAAAGCAAAGGGAATCTAAAATAAACCAACTTCAACAACAACAACAACAACAATAACAAAATAATCATTTAACTAAATAACAATAATAATAATAATAACACATTAAAAACGCAATATAAAATATAATACAACAATAACAACAACAACAACAACAACAACAACAACAAATAAAAAGGAAATCTAAACGAACAAACAAACCGCTTAATAAATGAAATTGTAAGGAAAACATACCGTAACAGCTGAGAAAAGGAAAAAAGCAAATATAAAGAAACTTATCTACAAAATCACTTTCGGAACCCATATCCAATCATGTCAAAATTTTATGCAGTAAAATAGTTAAAAAAAAAAACGCCAAAACAACAACAAAAACGCTAAACTCAACCTCTCAACCCCCCTCCACACAAAGCAATAAAGGAACACCAAATAGCAGCAGAGAAAATTCATTTAACGAAAATAGCAAAAAAAGAGATCAGAAAAAAAAGAGTAAAGAAAACCAAAAAATAGCCGCAATTCCAAAAATTTCAAATTTCAAAAGGGAACCAAAAAAGCAAAAAAAAAAATCCGCGAAAAATAGTGAAAAAAATTGAAAACAGTAAAGAATTGAAAATTTGAGAACAAAACAAAAAATAAAAAAAATAAATAAATAAAATCATTTTTAATTTTTTCTATAATTTGTTTAAAATTTAAAAAAATTTCGTTTATATAAACAACACATCCCGTTAAAAACTGTTCTGAACACTCGTGTAAGCCAAACAAGAAAAAATACCGCGTTTTTGAAAAACACTAAAATTGAGTGAGATCCAGAAAACAAGGATAAAAGCACCAAAATTCTTATTTAAGAGTTTATTAAAAACCAAAAAAAAAAGAGAAAAACTTAAGAAAAGGTTGAAGACCAACAATAACAAAAGATAATCACTTTACATTCAAGAAAGTAAATCAAACACACTTAGAAAGGAACAGAGAAGCTTATAAAAGTTTCGAGTGAGAGCGAGAACGAGAGAGAGAGAGAGAGAGAGAGAGAGAGAGAGAGAGCATATTTTTTATCAAAAAATCTAAAAGAAAAAAAACTTTAATTTTTTCACTTTGGTCAAAAAAAACCGTTGTGTGTGAAAATTGAAAATTCGTCGAAAATAAAAACACATTAAAAATTTTTAAATAATTTTATAAGTAATTAAAAAAAAAATTCGTAAAAAATTTAATGTCTTACAAATAAAAACGTTTTACTGCATTAAAAATCAAAATTATATAAATTGTAAAAAAAACAAAAAAAAAAAAATAACAATAAACTAAACCTACAAAAAAAAAAAACAATAAGAAAAGTAAGAATCTTGCTGCACTGTTGTTGTAACACTCCTGGTTAAACCCGTTTGAAGTTTTTCGGTACAACAAAATCCATAGTTTTGGTATGAAATTATCATTCTCATCATAATCATTATCATCAGGAGTGACTCTATTTTTGGGAAATTAAACGCAAAAGATCATGGTAAGTTTGATCTCAAATTTAAAAAAAAAAAACTCAAAATGTTCCAGATCTTCTTTAAAAAAAAAAAAATACTATCAAGAAAAAAATTTTAAAACTAGATTATTGATTACTAAGCACTTGATGATTTTCAGGCCTTACCCGCTATTATTAAATGATTCGCATAAAGGCGGCTTTAATCTTTAATGAATTTTAATGCATAATTTCATTATTTAGGTTAGATACGATCATGCTGACACTCCTTCTTGCGGGATAGCAACCGCTTAAATAAGTACGGAGCAATTGTGTAACCAGTTTATTTTTGTAAGAAAATAAGTAAAATACCGCAAAGAAGAATAGGCGTAATGATGATTATTATACCGTTTAACCGGATAACTTGATAAATCAATTGATGGTCCTAATAGCGATTATTTCTTAATACCGATACTATCTAACAAAAACCATTCATTCTAACGTATTAGTCAAAGTATCCGATAATTGTATTCCTTCTAGATTTTATCCAGCAAAATATATTAAATCATTAATCTGGCTGTTACCCATTACTGCCCACTTTTTTCATGTGTCCAATTAGTTATGACGTTTGTAACAAAGTCTTCTCTTACTAGGAAATATAATATAAAACATGTCTCTCTAGTTATTTTATTTTGTTTGATATTCAACTAAGAGTAAATGGAAAATTTCGAAAGCATAATATGTGTGGGTTCGTTGATACACATCTTTCCGTAACGAAATTCCGATACATATCGATTTGTACCGCTATATTTTTCGACTTGGATGTTGGGTCTAATATATAGAATCTGTACGACATTAATTGAAAGTTGGAATTTGTGCTGAAGTTTTAAAAAATTTATTTACATCCGCGCGAAATTTAATCGTCTTTTGAACACGAAAATTAAAAACCAGCATTTTCGACGTATTTCATGAATTTCTATTTCTGAGAAAACGAAAACATCTCGAGGTTCTATATAGAAATGTAGACCATGTAAGAAGAGAATACTGTTATTGTGCAAACGCTTGTCAAAAGTGATATGGATCATAAACCTTTGGATCAGCTCGCGTAACCATTGTATAATATATGAGTTTAACGTAACATTTATCTAACGTCCTAACGGGGAAATATCGTATGTTGTCTAAACAAGATTTAACGATGAGAGTAAAAAAACGTTTTATGCAGACCTGGACGATTTTATTTAAATTTAATTTAGAGAAATAAGTCCGCACAAGGCGAAAAATAGTTGCATCAACTTACACATTCTTAATTATGGTGAAAATATTGAATGAATTTAAGCGCACATTCTAGGGAAATTGTATTGGGAGATTTTATAGCAACCCACACCAAATGGCTAAATTTTATCATTACACTCGTAACGTTCATGAATAATCCGTAGGAGTCCCATAAATTATATATAGTTTTAGGTTATAATAGAACCATGTTTGATACCAACATCGCCCTTGATTTCCCATTGACTCGAAAATTAAAATTGAAAAAAAGTTTTAGATGTACAGACCAGATTTCCAAACAAGACTTTTGTAAAAAATTATCGAGAATTATCGCGAAAAGAAAGAAAAGAAAAAAAAAACTTGAAAATATTTCTCTCAATAAGTTTCTTTCAGTAGTTGTAGATATCGCTCAATCGGTATCATCTTCTACACCGCAAATATGATATTTTATTATGAAATAATATCAAAATTATCAAAAAGAAAAAATAATAGATTTTTGTTTTTGTTCTAAAATGATATTAAACTACTTTCTTTTATAATAAAGAATATAAATAAAAGAAATTCCAAATTAATATTTAAAAAAAAAAAAAACAAGTTTTCGAACTTTTCTTTTTTATTTTAATTTTCTAGAATTAATTTTCAATCTATTCAAAAAGATAATTATCAAGTAAATATTATGAAAAGATGAACAAAATAACAGAGTAACATTTAGATATATAAATGGGAACTATATATAACTTAGAACTTAGAAAATTCATTAATATAATTTAAAGTACAAAAATCAATTAATTTCTAAATAGAATATACAATAGTATACCGGGCCTTTTCTTACATTGAAATGAAACTCAAATATATTGCTTTATATTATTATTATATTATGCGAATGTACACCTAAACTTTTAAGTGAAAAATTCATAAGGACTTGATTTCTATTATATTTCACAAGACTTCAAATATTCTACAACGTAACAATAATAGTTTTCTTAATAGTTCGAAGTATTTTATATGTATATTCGACTCTTTAGTATATCTTTAGTAAAATCTCTAGCATACTTTTGATCTTTTTTCTTCTTCTTTTAAAAATGTTCAAGTATCTGAAATCTGAAATCTGAGATTAACACCCGCAGTGTAAGGATTTATTAACTCTATTCTTGTATAGATAAGGATTTTCTTAGGGTTAATATATGTGTAGCTTTTCTTTTTTTTTTCCTTTTTCCTTTTTGAAAGCAGTGGACAATTTTTGTCCTGAAAATTTTCTTAGATAAGACTTTGTATTGAACATACCGTATACTCACCTGACATTCAGAAAAGTATGAAATGAACTTTTCAAATAAGTACAGTCTCTACGTAGTTTTTAATGAGAATCTCAATGAATATACATAATTAATATAAGAATATATATGTATATGTATATATATGTATATACAAATCTATGTATATTAAAACATGCATACGCACATCTTTATAGATTGCTTTTGATACAATAAAATTGATGATAGTCAAATGCATATAAACGGAAATTAAAAATGTAAATTAAATTCCGTGTTGTGTCATTAATGATGCACGAAACCTCAGGATGGGCTATGGATATGTGTATCTGCATATATAACATATAACATACATGGTTAAGAATATCTATATATATATGTATAAGAGTGTATATAAATGTATATATGTATGTGTGTATGTGTTTATGTATTTATGTATGTATGAATATATACTATACATAGGAATATTCGTATACAACCTAAAGTTCCTTATATACCGATAGGTTATATACGATGTAAATATCTATTTATATATAACTGGGTGTAGGCCTGAAAAAAATTTGCTTTGTAAATATCTATATAAATATATGTATATATATATATGCATATATATGCATGTGCATATATAAATGCATACATATGTAAATGCATCTGAAATAAATGCATACCACTGCATTATGTGTCAGGATTACGATAAAAATGTGCAATGAACGCATGTAGTGCATACATCGATATGCGCATATAAACAGGCAGTGAGTCTAGTGCAGCCGGAAATAATGAAAATACAAAACCAAAAAAAAAAAAAAAACAATCGAATTTTTATTGCAATCGTAATGCGGTAGTAAGGGAAGAGACCAATGTGTTGCGTATATGTATATGAAATTCTGTCACGCACACACACACACACACACACATACACAAATACGCACGCTTATCCACACACACACACAATGCATATATTGTTCATTTATTATGTGGAGCGGGTGGTAAATATAGTTGAATGGATGGAAGGATAGTCGTTCGGATGCGAAAGGGTTGAAATTGCCAATTTTGTATTATTGCTGCTGCCATTATGCTATTTGCTGTTCTTTAACTTTTGTTATTTTTTTTTTTTGCTCTTACTGTTGTTGTTGCTGTTGTTATCGTTGTCGAATCATTGTGTTAATATGTGCAGAATGGCTACTGACCATAATGTGTTGTTCTCTGCATACGTTGATAATATGCGCGAACTTACTGCCTGCATAACATCGAACCCATATTTACGTACCTTACCTACGCTGGCATGTATTTGTGTACGTATGTGGAATCGGTCATTGTTTGACAACACTCTGACCGTTTGTCGTAACGATTCTTGATGTTAGTTGGCAAAAGAGGGAGTCTGCAGTTTGGGGTTTTTGGTAATATGCTGATGACGTTGATGATGTTATTGAAGGGCTTTATTTCCTTTTTTTCTGGTTTTTTTTTTATTTTTTTTTTATTAATGTATCAGCTATGTGTTGCCTAGGCAGCGCGCCATGACGCTTGCTTAATGGCAAGAGTCAACAACAAATATTCTGATAATGATGAGAACGCTGCTGTTGCTGCTGCAGCTGCTGTTAACATTGCTGTCGTTTACTGTAGATGGCCAAAAACGGCTATTGGGTTTTGTTAAAACAACGAGTCAACTGTACTTTTTTGTAATACTCCAACAAACGCTTTTTGCATATGTGCACATAATAACACACACACACACATACGCAGTCACATATAGTGATTTATTATATATGTTTTTTTTTCACCTTCACACATGTGTCCTACGATTTCAATTCATTTGTAAATAATTTTTTATATTTTATTGCCTATACATTGGCTTATTGGTAGCTAGCGCACTCACTTACCGCGTACGTGCATGTGTTATCTTTATACAGTATAATGAATTTTTTTTTTTTTTTGTTATTAATACACAGGTTATATGAGTAACTAGCAATATACTTGTTGGATCTCCTTCTCCTCTTTACTTTACTTTTAAAACATCATTTTAAAACATCTATATAACGTAATGTAATTTGTACCTCTACGCTTATTTTCTTGTCCTGCCACTATCAGGTCCTACTAAATTTGCCGTTAAGCAACAAGCGAAATATGTAATTAGATATGTATTCTAAATTAGTTGACATTTTAATGGCAGATCCTATGCTTTTATAAAAGCTAGATAAACGCTCATTCGTTCAACTGCTTAACTGCCAAGGAGACATTTAAAGGTACATTGGTGAGCCGTTTAATGCCATTTTCATTTTGAATCTTGCAAATGCTTTACTTTTATTAGATATTTAAGCTAAATTTCCCTCTAATATCTAACATGATATGAGAATCTAAAGAATTTAAAAATTTCTTTATAAATCCGTTAATAATGGATCACCCTACGTTTGCTTTTGATCTGCTAAAATGATGCAAGAATATATTGCCGAGTTTTTACCTTAATTTTTAGCATTCAGTATTTCAGTATTTAAATAGTAAAGCAACATTTAGAAAAGGAATGACGTAGAAAATATGCTCCATTTTTCATACTAGACAAAAACGTATACTTTACAATGCCTTTGAAGATTTATGAATGAAATAGTAAAAGTATCGAGTTTATGCGTTACACGATAGTGAAATTGTGACAAAGGCCACTCGCAAGTATTTTTGTTAGATATTATGAAGAGTCGTCGTTTTAAATGAAAGTGAGTATGCGTTAATCATGTGTGTGTGTGTGGAAAGGAAAAATAGATTTATTCGAAGCAAATCATTCAAAACTTATATAAATATAAGTGCCGAGTATGGAAACAACGCTCGAAAGGTTTTGCTCAGCAAAATCTCGTTTGGAATTTTTTTTGAACAACAAATATGTTAAAAAAAGCATCAATTTTGGTTAATGAGGTAAAATTTCATAAGAAAAAGTTTTTCTGTTACGTTAAACATGACATTCAAAAAGTGAAAGCTTAACTAGGGAACTAAGTTTTAAAAAAAAAAAAATTAAACTAGCATTGCGTGAATGCTTGATCTGCATCATTTTCAACCATATATAGCCCATATTAAGCTGCTTTCAGAAAGATTTTTTATTCGATTTTGAAAATTACTCTGTATAGAGCAAACTAAAATCAAAGTGTTTGGCTGTAGCCACTGTAGCCAAACTAAACAGTGAGAAAATATTAAACAAGTATTGTGTGAATACTTGATTTATATAGTTTCCAACCATGTACAGTTTCCCAAAAATTTTTCATTGGACTTTAAAAATTGCCCTATATAGAGCAAGAAAAGAGCAATATTTTAGAGTCTACTTTGGCGAAATCAATTACTAAGAAAAAATTATTGGGTTAATCCCTGATGTATACCCTTTCCAACGATACATGGTTTGTGTCAAGTTTCCTTCGTAAAACTTTTTAAATGATTTTTGAAAATTGCCCTGCTAAGCATCATATATGTATTCCTAACCGTAATAGGGAAGGGTGCACAGTTAAATTTAAATTTAACTAGCAAAGTTAAGACCAAAGTACTTGCAACCCCTGTTTTTTTAGGAAAATTGGCACGCTGAAATGGTTTGGCCTAAAGACGAAGTCCTATTGAAAATGGACTGGATCGATGAATTTTCGCGGCCACTCGCCGTATAATGCGTTATATTGGAAATGATGTTATATGAAAAAAAAAAAAATTGCAAAAAGCTCGCCAAAAATCAGTTCAATGTATTGGTATGGTTCATGAATGGAAAATTTGCATAGGATGAGATTATCTTTTAAACTCAAATTCTGTAACAAAAAGACTTTCGTATGATTTATTTAGAACTTTAGGTAATTAATCCAAAATAACGATTTGATTTATAAAATTGGCGTCGTATATTTGGATCACATAGATCCATCTTCGAGGCCCATTCTCGTATAAAGTGGAATTTGTACAAATAATTTGAACAAGTTTATAAATTAAAATTATTTAAAAAAATTTGGATCAGGTCAACTACCATCTAAGAGTCCTTTTAAAAGGCAAGTTTTTGCAAGGTAACGAGGTATGATTTTTCATGAAAATAAATTCAATATTGGACCAAGCAAATTGGTGTAGAATATTTAATTGTTGACATACCAAAGTTGTTCATAATAGTCAACTAGAGATTACCCTGATGTAAGCATTGTATTTACTTCAAAATTCAGTACAAGCCCAATAGAAATTCTTGTCTATTTCAATTAACAAGTTACTCAGAAAAAGAGATAGAAAGTAATATTTTGAAAAATTTTTTGTTTCTCTTAAATGTATACTTATGCGTTTATATGTACAATAAATTGAAATATAATAAAATTATTATATATATATAAATACATTAATAGAAAGTGTAATAAAAGTTTTTTTTTTTCTTTTTTTTTTTTTTTTTAAATTAAATACACATCTTGAAGACGCAGCAACTCTTTATACATTTTATAAAATATCGTCCGCAAACACAATGATCAGTTCATACAAATTCTTCATCATTGAATGCGTTATATTTTGTTGCTTCGTTTCTACGAAAAACAATTTTCTTATTTATTCCATTTGTTAATTTGAATTTTATGAGTTTTGTTTCTTACAATGAATGGCTTACATTTCTGTGAATACATTTTTTAGTTTCTTGTCTAGTCCATCAAGGCCATCACGATGGTATTGATGTGCAAAGCACAGCACATCGAATGGCAATACAATATTCAAAAAAAAAGGCGATATTTCTCCAATATATGCTTACATAAGCAAATGCATATATAAACTTTTTTACTCTCATCGTTACTATTGCGTATGTTAGTTATGTTATATGTATTTGCAAGTTTTGAATGATTAAAGACTATCAGGGAAATAAACACAACAGTATTGTATATAAATTTAAAGAAATTTTCCGTATGCCCTTAATATTATCAATAAGTTTTACAAAAATCATAAATACAAAAATAAAAAAAAAACAACAAAAATAAATAAATTGAAAAACAAAGTCATTTGCATTAGTTTTTCCTTTAGTCTATTATTATTATTATTAATTATTTATTCGAATCGCACATCTATCTATCCAGACATTTACTATATATGCATACGGATACGCACTCTCTTTCTTCTATATTGCACACAACCGCCAATCTAGGCGATATTTATTCATATCCGTTTTGTTATCACAAACTTCAAAAAAAAAGAGAAAAAAAAAAAAAATTCATGAAGAAAAAAAACACAATTTTTCTACTTTCACTTGTATGTATACGAGCAAGCAGCCATCCGGCCACACACTTCTGAATGAGTGAATATCTGTCTGTACAGCTGCGTACGTACTTGTGTGTGTGTGTATGTGTGTATGCGTATGTGCTTATGGAGTAACTAAAACTATAACATGATTTTTCTGTTTGGTGGTTTTGCTGAACATTTAGTGACTTTGTTTTTTTTTCGCTATTGTAGTTGGTTTAGTTTTGTTCAGCTGTCCAGTTATGGTCAGTTGTATAGGTCTTCGTTGTTTTTGTTGTTCTTTTTTTTTCTCTTTTTTTTTTTTCATAGTTGTTATTGAACTTGATCAGAGTGTTTTGCATTATGAATAAACGAAAAAAAAAAAGAAAGAAAAAAAACGAGAAAATCAAAAAAGTATATTCCCATAATTTATGACACTGAAATTTTCAGAGATGTACATATTTCCCACAGAGAATAGAAAAGTTACGAATATCACTAAACTTTAAATATAAAATTACGAGCGAATTACGAATATAGACGAAAGCTTAATAAAACTATTTTGTTTTTTTTTTTTTATTATATACTATAGAAGATTATTTATTGGTTCAATAAGACTAATTAAAGTCAAGTTGCTTCTGTATTTACTTTTTCAATTCTTAGTTCTCCAATTTAGGCTCAATATTT
Source organism: Glossina brevipalpis (assembly GCA_000671755.1). Lineage (NCBI taxonomy): Eukaryota > Metazoa > Arthropoda > Insecta > Diptera > Glossinidae > Glossina > Glossina brevipalpis. Next base: position 4,371,315 of record KK351012.1, read on the forward strand.
TTTTTTTATGTCACATAACATAACATAAGAAGTAAAAAAGTTATATTCACATTTTTCGAGAAATTTTTCAGATATATACAAAAATCGAAAGCTTAGCGGCTTGCAAGTTATAAGACTAAACCAAGAGTTTTTTTTTTTTTACAATAAAAAAAAAAAAATGGGGATTGGCAAGCAACTCAAGCTGGTCTGGATAATACTACAAATACACTTTGCTTCGAAGTTATCTTAACTATCTGTCTTAACTAAAAACACAAAGGACTAAAATTTTCTATAGATCTCTCTCTCTCTCTCTCTCTCTCTCTCTATGTATTTAATTTATATGTTATTCATACGCTAAGAAAACCCTTTATAATACTACATTCTCTGTTGCTTGCTCAGTGTGTGTTTTACTGTCTTCCTGATTTTATGTTTGTGAATACAAGTTTAATAATCATAAGATCTAACTTCTCAGAGAATTAGAGTAAGATTCGTTGTAAGATGAATATAGATTTTTTTTTCACTTGTTCGACTTGTGTTTCTTTTTCGTATGAAGCGTGTGTGTACATGTATTCATTTATTATTTTTTTGTTTTTTCTTTCTCTCGACATTATTTAACATCCTTTACGTTTGAATTTTCTCATATGCAAGTGCGACGGACCCGCTATTTTTTTTCTTTTTTATTTTTTTATTTTTTTTTTTTTTCATTATTTTATAAATTATTTAATGCATTTTTTCCTTTCATATCTGTCTTGTTTTTCGGATTTTAAATGTTTTATTTTTAATGCTCTTTACATTTGTCGTTGTTGTTGCAGTTGCAGCTGCTCTTGCTGTTGTTGTCGCTTTGTTTTCGTACTCACCCATCAACTTTGCTTGTATTGGTCAGTTATTTTATGCAAATAAAATTCTTTTTGTCTTTTTACAATTTTTGTTTTCTTTTGTTTTTATTTATATGTTTTTAAAAAGGATGTCGTACATGTTAAATGCATCCAGGAGTAAACAACATACACACTGAAAACTAAATGCGTATATGTGTATTTACTTACATATATATATATGAGTCGATATATTTGTTTTATTTTTTATTTATATACATATATGTATTCTTATATATATATATATATTCTTCATTTTGTTCCTTATACTTCTTCGGTCCACTTAAGTGGACACACCCAACCCATATACAAATACACACATTTATAGGAATGAGAATCTGTAGGGGATTTTATATGAAAAATATCTGTTTCAGAAGATATATATTTTCACTTACCATCAATTTTATGACAGAGAACAATTTCAATTTTGAATAACAGCTTAAAGCTGATAAGCTTGGTATTAAAAGCGAAGTAAAAAATTAATTTAAAATGTAGTCCTGGTTAACCCAAAGAGTTCTAAGAACTCTGAGTTTTCAATGCCAATAGAGAATACTACAAAGAAAATAATTAAAGTTCCAGATTTTCTTATTCATCCCGCCTTATATATACAGAAATGTCAGGTGTAACTGATGGATGCTACGATACCAAAAATTAAGTATTCGTACGATCTTTGGAAAGCATCAATTTTCATAAAATTATACGAATCTTTTTTTTCGATATACCGATCTATTTCCAATATTGTATTCTAAACAGAATTAAATGTGTTTGCCAGTCCGTTGTAAGACTTATTTTCAATTTTTGGAGATATCTTAAATTTTTATGAAAACGAGACCTTTATATATTTGAGCAAAATAAATGAAATCTAGATCTTTGACAAAGAGAGGTAACTAATCATAAATTTGCATCATATCAATTCACATTTTGGATGCCCTCTCTTATATGATTTTTTCGAAAAGTTATTCTTATATTATTAAATTCCTGGAGGAATCCTTTCGCAAATCATCTACTTACACAATATGGAAGTACTTTATCGAGGATTGTACAGATTAGAAATTGTGTTTAAATGTCCTGTTTTTGATTATTATGGATGAAACATTAGATTAACAAGATTAATTTTTGAGCTTCATATGAACTCTGCTTCTTCTAGGATTTATCTCCAAGATATTTTAAATTTAAACTTGATGCCATAATTTAGGAAAAAGAAAGCATTATTGTTTTTTTTTTTCTTCATTATGAACGTATCCATTGATCGGACGAAATTTCTGATTTTTGAATTTAATTTAATGAGAATATGAAGAAAACAATTTAATATGAATTTTGTTTCGCTAGGCAAGAAACAATTTTAACAGACTGGTTGACGAAAATGAATAGCTAAACTGATTTCGTTCTTCACACAAATCAATCGAGTTTTATTTGCTAAAAGTGAAAGTTCAAATTTAGTATAACCCGAAACCGGTAGTAATAGTTATAAATATTTTCCGTCCACATATTAAACTGTGATGTAAATTTACGAGACGTCTAAAAAAGTCTTCCATGATAAACCTTTCGCTTCAGCAAATCAGCAGATTAGCAGATCAGCAGATCCACATGACCATTTCAGGGTACTGTGAACTTAACATAACGATTGTCAGCAGATTTTATTTATTTGTACTCTTCAGTCATGGTCAGGATAGTTTTTATTAAATTTCTTTGACTACGAATCATACACCGATGTTTATGGTATGGATTGGATATGGCTGCATATGGGCCCGGATGCTGATAAACTTTTGGTAAAAAAAAAAAAGCAAAAGGTTTTTAGCCAGCTTTCCAATAATGAACTTCGATTGTTTCTTGACGATTTCTTTACTTTTAATCTTTTTAAAAATAAACGAAACAAAAATGAAAACAAAATAAATAATGAAAGACTGGAAAAAAAAACCTGAAAACAATGGAAGAGAGAAGAGTTGTTTTTTGCTTATCCAATAAAAATTGTCGAATTTCGGTTGTAGCTTTTATTTTTTACTTCTTTATATCTTTTAAACAGAAAAACTATATGTGTATGTATGCATACAATGTGGTGGCAGAAACTTTTTTATGGAGAGAATGTCATTCCTCTTAACTTTTCTACCCCAACCCTATGGACTTTTTGCCTTTATATGCATGAAATTCAAAATGTGTTAAAAAAAAAAAAATTCATGTAAAATTAAAGCTCAGGCCTATGACTACATGTATCCTTATATACATATGTGCATAAATTTGTATATACATATACAGAAACATATATATGTATATAGAAATATATATATATATATATATATGTGTGTGTGTATGGATATGTATATATATCTTTATATTTATTTTTTTTTGTATGTACGCATGCACGTGTATATGTGCGGCACATCATGATTATACATATTTTGTATGAGTTTATAGCTAAGTGTATATGATAGAGCCCCTCCAACTGCAGAATACAGGGAATGTTGGGAAGTGAAATGACTTTTATTTATCCCAGATCACTTTATGTGTGAGTGTATCTGTAAGTTAGTGCCGATGTTGGTGAACTGATTATAAGAATGAGATACAACTCCCCGCTTTTTCTGGGTTTCTGTTAATGTGTTTCCTCAATTTTTTTTTTTTTTTTTTTTACGAGGGGGAAAGGGGATGTATAGAATGACAAAGGACCCTATACATTGTACTAGACTCAGTTATAAAATGAACCAAAAATATTTTAATTATATTCTTTTAAGGAAAATTTTTTTATTGAAAACTCTGCGTCTATTGTTTCAATTTCAATTTAATTGGTGTACGTTCCCATAGCTTCCCCATAATCATTAATGACTCTATGCATAAATTCGTAACAAAAATCGAAAAACCTTTAAATATTTTGTAAAAAAAGAAGAAAAAAAAACGATTGTTATTAACTAATTATTTTTCATTTTAGTCAATGGTTTTCTGTTATTTCCTACTCCAAGAAGGGTTTTAGCATTAAAAAATCTTCACAACTTCGAAAAGAACTCATACAAAATATTTTTAATGAAATCTAGAGAACTAAAGATACTGCTCTACTTAACTTGTTCTCTAGCGACCAAAGTAAACGATAATGAAAAACTGTGACTTTCCATTGCTGCTCTAGTAATAGTAATACATATATATAGTTGTTGCATCATTAAGGAAAACTAACATTTTGTTGACCGTACATACCTCTTCCTCTTCTCTCTAATTTAGGGTCGCTGCTAACAGGTTATTCACATTAATTTGTTAAGCAACTATGAAGAATATTTAAACGAATCAATCATTTTCCTCAAATGACACCAGATAACCATAATAAGCCATTCTATCCTAATATTGCCTGATTGTACATAAAAAATTATCTTCTTTTTTTTTTTGGTGATTGATATTTTTCGTTTGCAAGACACTTTCGTTTTTTTTTTTTGGCGATTTTCAAGTAATAAATCGCAAGTTGATGTTATGGTCCATTCGTGCAAAGAATCAAATTTATTTAAAATCGGAAATTTCCGTAAATATTTTATAACAATTAATTCGCTAACCTTTAATATGATTGATACTGATCGAAAATCCTCTCGGAGCTCAAGTTGTGCATAATAAAATTCGCTCATTTCTTACGCATCTCATGCACGCTTTCGCTTGCAAGAGACGTAAATTTTTTTTAAAAGTTTGCTTAGATATTTCTATGTTTCTGTAAATAAAAAAGCGAAATGCATTATGGATGTGTGTGTGTGTTTTTTTTTCCTTTCAGGCTCATATATGATGCACATCACATCTCGATAGATATTTTGTTGAACTTTCGGCACGAATTTTTGCTTTCGCTGCATTTATTGCATTCCTACATAGGTTCTATACAGATTGTGTATAAGAAAATAACTACCGGAATTTCTCTACAAAATTATGTACAGATTTCATAACAACATATAAATAGTTTTTTTTCAATTGTGTTGTTGTTGTGTTGTTTTATTTTTTATATTCTTCATCTAGTTAAAGCCATTACTAGGTAAACTATTGTTGGTTTTATAAGAACCGGTAAATGACTGCTAGCTATTATCATCAACTTCTTGCACCTGAGGTTTCTTTTCTTTTCGCATAAACAAAGCTATGTTTTTAAACGTTTTTGTCGACCAATACTCGGACTCTTCTCCTTTTGTTTTTCATTCTTTTTTTTCATTCTTTCCAATCGTAAGAGGATTATTTAAAAGCTTTAAACCATATTTCCTCAACAGTTCTTTCTTTGAAATCTATATACATATATTTTCGCTTGGTTTCTTTATATATATATATTTATATATATATAAAACATTTATATTAATGTCACCTTTGTTTTATTTATAAAGTCATCATCGTCATCACCATCGCCATCACCATCACGATCACCATCGCAATCACCAATGCGTGTTAGGCTTTTAAGCTTGAGTAGTATGCGTGGTTGTTAATGGTTGATTGTTATGGGTTGGTTATATGTTAGATGTTATTTTAATCTCTAAGCATTTTCGCACTTTACGATGTTTTGCCGTAAAATGTTATTATTACGCACGGTTGCTTAAGCATCACTGATGTGATATTAACTAACTAACAGCAAAGGTCTAAATAATCGAACTTAAAATTGTGTGGCCTTTTGCCCGTATAAATGTATATGTGTATGAATGTGTATGAATGTGTATCTGTGTGTGTGTGTGTGTGCGATTGTTTAAGTCATAGAGTTAAGTATCGTACAGTGCGAACATACATTCACGTTCGCATAAGTGGCTTCAAATGCTATCATTTATCATTTGTAAACGTTTCTTACCCGTTTGCTGTTTATAATTGCATTAGTCTCGTTTATTTTGTTACAGATTATGTTTATTTTGTATTATTATTGTTATTATTATTTACTTTTTTATTGTGGGCCAAAGTTCCTCTTTATTCGGTCGTTTTATGTGATTTTTTTATCTTTTTTTTCTGATATTACTTTACTCTGATGTCATATCATGTTACGGCATTTGTGAACGCAGTTGTTAACAAAGCATTATAATGTTAATATGTTGTTGTTAACATGATGATTACTTACTCACATGCATATGGCATAAGAAAAACCTTACATTTTTGATTCTTAGCTAAATTTATTTCATTTAAATATGGAGTCTATGCATAATTACTTTGTTCTTTTTTTTTTTTCTCTCTCTCTCTCTCTCTCTCTCTCTCTCTTTCTCTCTTTCTCTCTTATGCGTCAAATCAACTAGATATCGAACATTTTAGAATGAAATTCAAATTTATGCGAATGTTTTTCACAAAAGGTTTATCTTTTATTTCAAGTTTATTTGAGGTAATTTGTACATAAAATGTGCATTTCGTGTTTTTATTGCCATAAATTTAAAAAATTTAATTCCAAAATGTATAAACACTGTGTACGTTAAGAATGTTGTTTAAGAAATTTCTTTTGCAAACACTTTGGTCTGTAAATATTAAATGACCTGACCATTTAGCTTTGAGTTTAATAGATACTGATCGGTAGCTGGTAATGGGCGAAATTAAACTCAGTTAAGCAGTAGTTTGAAACATTTTTCAATTAAAATTCACTTTACTTTCGCTACAGCGCCTTATGCATAGAGGCAATAATTCTTAAAGTTGTGACAAATCTACCAGGTGGGCTGAAAATTTCGTAAGCTAACATAGAAAAATTCTTTTTTTTTTTTGATAGAATTTTATTATTCAATATAGGTGCCTTCGAGGGCGATTAGCGGTTATACAATTTTTCGATACCATTTTTTTAGTACGATTTGTCTTTAGCCTCAAAATAGGCGTGCACTCCACTTGGTTGACTGTCGCTTGGGCTCCGCTGTGATAGAGCCATGTTTCATCCATTGTCACATATCGACGCAAACATTCAGGTTTATTACGATTGAACAGCTCCAAACACTGCTTAGAATCAATCAATTCGTTGTTGTTTTTGGTCGATTGTGAGCTCGCACGGCACCCACTTTGAACAGAGCTTTCGGATATCCAAATATTCATGCATGATATGTCCCACACGTTCGTTTGATATCTTTAGGGTCTCAGCTATCTCAATCCACTTCACTTTACGTTTCTCCGAAATTATTTTGTGGACTTTTTGGATTTTTCGTCGGTAACAGCCTCTTTGAGGCGTCCATTGCGTGCATCGTCTTCGGTACTCATTTCGCCTCGTTTAAATTTAGAGCAAACCACTTCTCTACGGTTTGATCTTCCTGGTGCAAAGTCCGTATAATGTTTATCAAGCTAAGCCCTGGCTTCAATAGTATTTTTTTTCGCCAAAAAGCAATGCTCTATTAACACACGAAATTCATTATTATTCATTTTTTCAAAACACAACAAAAGATTCTTCACTAAAACTAACTATAACTCACATACTAATAGTGCAATACATGTCAAGTTTATGCACGTGTGTTTTGAAGGTTAGGGCTAACTAAAAATCATATTTAATACTAGTAGCTTCATCTATGTGTCAGCCTACGGATTTTTCAGTCCACCTGTTATATACTATTAAAGTGAAAAACATTCGTTGCGAAGTATTGTTTGGAGACTTTAAAACAGCCAGTAAAGTCGAAGGTAACTACTTCTACAGAACATGATAATGCGGTTCAAGAAATCACACTTTATATCCTTCATTTTCGTTCTTGCACTTATATCTCTGTGAGCACTTGCAATGGCATTGACGATATTCATCTCGAGATTTTCGGGCGTATAATTTAATTATTAATTAATAATAATGAAATTATACTTATTATATATTTATAATATATTTATAATAATCAATAATTAATAATAATAAATGACTATAATTAAAATGTTTTACTGATAAGACTATTGTATCTATCTCGGCGCAATTAATTAATCAAAATGGTAATAAGGATGAACATATGTTTACTCTAAAGTTAATTATATCGATTAATTTCTTTAGATTTGATGATGCTATTTTTTTAATAGATATTTTAATCAGTTCAATTAATTTGAGTTTTTTAACTAAAAATAAACATATATTGAATTCGTAACAGAATTTAAACTCATGTTTCGAGACTATATACTAAGGGTTAAAGCATAGGAGCTGATAAATATAGACATACTTTTAATACACTATTTATCTGCAATTATTATTAATTAATAATTCTAATTAATATTAACTAACGATTAATGGTGATAGTCAATAAAAAAATATGAAATTTTAAAAGATTTAAAATTAAAGAAATTATCGCTGTAATAAAACTAAATATATTTTCGGGTACAATATATAGCAGACTATTGAGCAGTTTTGCAAGTTAACACAAGAAAATGCTAAAGCGCTAAACATAAGTCCAAAATTTTTAAAGGAAACGTTGATATGCTCGCATACTTATTCACTATGGTTTGAAGACTGTTTTTAAGGACATAGTCAAGGTTATTACATACCACGCTGACACTTAACAAAATGAGCAGGACGTCAAGGCATTTAATTAATTTGAATTTCGTTTCAATTGGAACACAGAACTAAGAGAGACAAAGCTTTCTTAAAATACTATGTGTTAGCGATATGAAATTGACCCGGTCATCTAAAGTTAATCTAACATCAAATTTGAAAATTAGATTTGTAACAACAATATCAAACTCGAGAGTCTAATTTGATCAGCTATTGCTTCTGCTAGGATTGCATTGTATGTAATTTTAGTGTTACCGGAATCGATGTTTAGATATTCAACAACACAGTCTTATTTATATAAAGCCTTTATCAGGTAGGCAGCGATTCGACCACCTCTACGAGCTAAGTTATGTGTTTTGAACAATATTCGATTTAATCAAATCATAAACTAATCAAACAATCCGTAAACATTGTGCACGTCAACAACAACAATCCTCAAATTTATTTACAAACCCAATATATTTCTTAACAAATCTAAACCATCGAACAACATTTACTTAACCTACCTCCATCAAATGTCAATATTCCATTAGCTTTTATATAACTAACAGATATATAATCTGATCCAAAAGGTTCGCTGTGGTTTTATGATAGTTCGCGGAAATATACAACAATTTTCTTATAATCGTTTGATATTTAAAGTCCGATTTTTAATACATCATAACTTCAAATCCCTTATATATATCTTTTTCGCTCCTACATACATCAGCATGTTCAAGAAAAATATAATATCAGAGTTTTCGTGATAATGCTGTAATAGTTTCTGCAGCTAAAATAGATTTCTGACAGCATAACATTTCAATATTAATTCGTTATTCTCATATTTAAAATACATATTTTCTATTTTAAATCTTGGATTTAGTTTCTTACTCGTCTAAATTTTATAATACGTGAGCTTGGCATGAGCTTAGTTTTTCGGTGACTCCTTTAGCTTTTTCACTTTTCTCCTCGCCGGCACATATCAACATTCTTCTTTAGATTCTGCTTAGTTTGTTCACTTCTTTGATCACCTCTAGGCTTTATTATTAAGTTAAAAGTCTGGTTTATGTACTGGCGTCTCACTTATTTGTGATGGAGTGGCTTTCATATTTCGTTTAAATTTACCTGTTATTTTGCTGATCTTATCATCAAAGGCCTTACTTCTTCTTATTTCTACCTTTAAGTTGTCCAAAGCTGCTTTATTGTTTCGTGCCAACATTATTTTTAATGGGTCATTGATACTATTAACCTTTTTAATCAATTTAATATTTTCATTAAATTTTTGCGCTATACAACGATATCTGCGCTTCTTCTCATCGTCAGGAATGTATAATTTTATATTGGAAAAATTAAATTTAAATATTTATTTTATTTAATTTTATTTACATTAGTAGTTTTAATATTAATTACGTACGCAATAAATGTATAAAGTGCATTTTTAAATGATGCAAATACTATTGAATTTTTGGTACGAATTTAACGAATATTGTGCGCTTCCATTTTGTGTTAATAGCTTTTTTTTCATTCACTCAGGTCGACCATGTTCAATAAAAACGACTCAACGCTTAACAAACTGGTCTTGATCAAATCCTTAAAAGTGTCACTCCCGTTTGAATATTTTTCTAAATAAATTTTTCATGTATGTTCGACTTTAAAACAATACAAATGTATTTGCTCCCGATAAAGAAACTAAACAAAATTAATTTATATACATCACACATCAAACAAGAATATGTCCAATGACTCGCTTTGTTTTCGCTGCTAAGCCTATCGCGGTATAAGTATTTGTGAAGCGAGATAATAAAATCCAAAGCAAGCGGAAAATTTGCGTATTTTTATTGAAATATGTTTTCTTTTCTTTATATTTAATATTCGCCAAATGATCAGATTTTTATGTGAAAAAACCAGATAATCCATTAAATATTGAGCCTTCAGAAGCTCAAAAGAAAGAAGTTGATCTATTTTAAAAGTCCAAATCTCTTCTGCTTGTTAATGCTACATTTTAATTTTTTTACCAGATCCAACATGTGTTTATATTCTATATTCTATTTATAGAAAGTGTTTCTTTTCTATAGTAATGACACAAAATTCACAAAAACCTGGACCTTTTTTTTTTTTTTTTAATTTCAATGTAATACGAATAGCTTTATCTATAAATGTCTAAATGGCTACCTCAGGCTTACGTGGTCGTAGATAATGATTAATCTTTATGCCGTTATTGCACTTGAGTGTTTGGTTGTTTCTATTATCAATTGCAGAGATGGTGGATGATATTAGTTAAACACTAGTTGTCCTAATTCAATTTTAGTCAGTCAGAATAAGTCTGTGCTTTGATCTGATCCGGTATAAGATTGAACTCGTATGGATTAAAGCAATATTAAGTTCATCAAGTATTTATATATATATATATATATATATATATATATATATTTTATGATATTCTTAAGCGCATCATTAAGTAAAGATTAGAAATTTTCTTTCCATATACAAAATTTTAAAACTTAACATCTATAATGAGTCGCTTTGAATAGAATTCTCATAATATGATTAAGCTGACGTCAGAATGTGAACTTACGAAAATAATTTTTTTTTTTTGGTTTTTCACATAGGAATCCCAGAAGTTATTTAAAGATGGAAAATTTATTTTGAATTTGATAACACCAGAGAGCTATGTCTGTTTCTATCTCTTTCTCTTTCTCTGTCTCTTTCTCTTTCCATATATAATATAAAACTGTTATTTACATATTTCCGTACAAACTTAGGCTACTCTGTACCACTAGTGATGTAGGGTACAATAAAAATAAAAATTTGAACCACTCTGAGTTTAATATATAATTTGATAAGCAACCAGCTTGATTTCAATTAATTATAAAATGACAATAAAATAGTTTTTTTTTTTAAACCAAAAATAAATATTGCCTCTTATTGTCATGCTGTGACGAAAGCAACTGTCACAAATTAATTATCACCAATTGAGATATTTTAATATTCTATTTGCAACACACAAATATATCAACTTTCTTTGGGAAATATAAAACCATTCTAATAACCTATTACATTTCTATGGCTCTTCATTATATGCTTCGATATATTTCCAATACCAATTATTTTGTTAATCTGTTTCCAAATAAAATAAAATCACCTTAATTGTCAATATATGAATCACTGTTTTCACTTACATAAATTCGACACACTTACGAATGTTCTCTATAAACAGATCCGTAAAATTTTCACTATCACTGACATTTAGCTCAAGGAGCATGCTTCTAATAACGCGGTCGTAATTCGAAAATTCAGCTTTTATGAAGGCGTTGCCTCCTGTGTATCCAAGAGTTTGAAGGTTAGAGTAGTATTTAAAATTTTTTTTTGACGGAATTTGCGAGAGTTTATTTAGGCAAATATTACCCTATGGTAACAGTAAACTCCTTGGAGTAACTCATCCCTCAGAAGAGATATTGAGACATTCGAAAGAGAACATATGGACTTGTTAACGCTGTATATAATTATTTCGTTATAGTAAGTGATCAGCAACCCAATTTTTCTTTCATTTTACTACCATAGAGGTTTGTTCTACAGCTATAAGTCCTTACTAACTTAACACCAATCTACTTCTCTTATAGATTACCTTCTTACAAGTCAAAATACAATTCCTGCTGATTCTAGTCAAACAATATTCTCTGATTCATCTTATCACGCGTTAATATTTCTTAGGCTCTGTCTTAAACTAGATTTTATTAAACAAATTAGCTTTTTCATTGATTATAGTAGAACGGATCTCGTGCTATTGTTATTCGCTGGCGTCCAGTGCATAAATCCCCTTATATTCTCTTAACTATGTAAATAAGGAACATATGTTCTTAATCGCAGTAATTTACGATTTTCTGAATTTTGTTCCCAATTCTGGTATTAGTACGATTTATGGTTTAACTCTCGAGATATTAGATATTTATGCTCTCTTAGAGATCTTGCCCCCAATATAATACTATAAATGGAATAATGAAAGGGACTACATTTTTTATGCTATCAAAAAAAAAGGAGAAATCTACTCTAAGGTCTTCTTTAAGGCCAGGTCAAAACTTTTATAGAAAATTTTACAGTAAAAAAGGCTCCTTCCAATAATACAGATCTATTATCTAGACTACATGTTAACACAATGTCAATCACTATTTTATATAAAGTCAAATTCAAATTCCATGAACCGATCCTGGGATTTCTCGTTTATTCGACCAGCCGATTCTTTCTCTTTCTATAATCCTCTCAAGGCTTTTAATTTTATTAGGTCCAATGCTAAAGCGATCGATAGAATTTCTATTAAGTTAATTAAGTTTTCATTTCCTTGAATTTCTAAGGAAGTTTCATTTCATCTCCTATCATTTAACACATCGCGTTGCTGAAATATTTCCTATAGATTAAAAACTAACCAACATTAGACCTGTACTGAGACAACGATATTCCTTAGCTTTAGTTAATTTATGACCAATTAGTATTCTGTCATCCATTTCCAAAATTGTAGAACATATTATTAAACAGCAAATTGAGCTGTTTTCTTGCAACGAAGGCACTATTCATGACTGTCAGTTGCAGTTCGCGCTCGCCGTAATACATCCATTCTTTCAATTCTTCTCATCGAGTTAATTTGAGAAAATCTTAAATCCAGCAACCAGCTTCTCAGGGCTTTCAACATCTAGCACTGCTCATTGAAATCTTACCCCAGAACTATATTTAATCTTCAAGTCAATGATTAGTTTTCCACAACATCCTGTTTAATTTTTTTTGTGAATGATGCAATTAAATTAATAAAGATTAACAAGAGTACTTATTTTGGCTACATCAATGTTACTTTCATCCTTTTATGTTATGATCGATGATCCACAGATTCTTTTAAAACTACACTAAATGAGTGCTCAATAATTCTCTAGTTCAAAGTTGTTATTTTTAAAAGGCCGAGATAAAAGAAGGAAACTTTTGATGTTAAAATAAGTGAATTGAATTGTCATTGGCTCTAGTATTATAATAGTATTCGATAACAAATTCAAGTTTAGTCTCCTTGTAGATAATTTTAACCGCAAAGTTTGCTTAACTTTGCGAAGACCCTAATATCTAAATAACAACCAAGCAAGAGCAAAATTAATCTCGCCTACTATCCTCTATTGTCGCATGTAAACTTTTGCATTGAAGAAGTTACAGAACGTCCGTCCTTTATATTCATAAAATCAAGCATTTTATCTATCATATCCGTTTCAAACATCATAAATACTCTTCTATTCGATTTTTTTAAAATGATGTTTTGAAAATTATATTAAATTTAAGCTGCTCTATTTCTATTTTAAATTATTAAGCTCCAATCACCCTGGATTCTTTATAAGCGAATTCAATTTAGCAGACTTTCTAGAAATTTCCAAAATTTCATTGTTCTCATCTCCCGTCAAATTTGAAAACTGGCAACAGTGGCGTTGACTTCTTTACGGATAGATTAATTACTTTGATTGATTAAACTTGAATTAAACAAAATGTTAAATACATATCGGCAATAATTAATTTCCTTTTTTTTTATTCAAGATAAGTTTTTTTACAATCGAGGTAATAGTTTTATGAACTTAATTATTGGATTATAAATTAATTTTGGAAGTACTCGCACATTTTGTAAAGTACTTCAACTGTATAACTATTTACAGATTTGGCTTTTATAAGATTTGAATTTTTAAAAACAAATAGAAAAAACTACCCGCTTGACACTTGAGAGTGAGGGTACATACACTTTTCTTTTAGCGATGCCCGTTTGCTGGAATTCACGAGACCACGTATTAATTTTAAAATGGATATACAACTAAAACGGTGGCCATAAATTTAAATAACCGCATAGTTAGAAGAAATTTTCGACACATTCATATATATATATCTTCCATTTTTTATTTTTTTTGTATAACATTAATTTGCAATCTATCCAAAAAGATAAGTAAATCTTATGAAAAGGTGACGAATATACATAGCAGAGGTTTTTGTTCCCCAATTGGGAACAATATATATATAAATTATATATACAAAAAGAAACTGTATATAAGTAAATTAAAATAATTTAAGGAACAAATATAAATCAAGTTCTAAATAGAAGATGCAGTATATGGCCTAAGATTAAAAATTTTTCGATCCCGTCTAAAAGAGATAATGTCGAGGGATTTGCATGATTGGTCAGTTTGTTGAGAAATTTCGAAAATCCCAAACAAATTACGGAGCCATTAACAATTAGACAAAGGGTCTTTGTCTTTTTATATAAAAATTGACTACACCGAATTTGGACTACGTAGGTTTATTTCTTTATTTTATTTCTTTATTTATAGGTCTATTTTTTTAGAAATTACCTCATATAAGGGTTGTCATGGAAAATATATCCTTTTATGAGAAAAATTTCCAATTTTTAATATTTTATAATGAAAATGAGTTCTAACACTAATTTGCTATAAGAATTACTTAAGCTTTTGATCAAAACACTTATGGTTACTTTCTGAAGTTGTTCTGGTTATCGAATACATTATTCGTATACATTTAACATATCAAAAGCTGTTTGGAATAGAAAAAGTATTAAAGGAAGCATTTAATACTGACACACTGTTAATTAGAAATTCTCACCAATGCAACTACAAAAACACACTTAAAGTATTTCCAACGACGCGCTTATATCAAAGTCGAAAAAGCCCATAAAAATATGGTCAGTACTAAATGAAATGCGACTTTGTTTTTGATTAACAAATTTTTTCTTTTCCTTTAAAATAAAAAGAATTAATTCAAATTTAATTTCATCTAGATTTACTTGAAATATTGCATCAAACCAGGTATCAGTTTAGTAAACAATAAATCTTCACTCAATAGCAAACTGAACAAATACTTTTTGTTCTTTACGCTTTCTAGATAATAATTCATTTTTCATAATTATAATAAAGGATAAGTGTAGCTGTTACAATTATAAAATGGTTTTTATTTAAAATATAATTCGTTGTATCAAGCAAGCAAGCTAATTTCATGATCACAGAAATGAGATACTGAAGATAACATATCTCTTCAGCGTAACTTGGAGTAGTTACAGAATCTACACAAAGTTCAGACTTATATGCGGCATTATTTACAACGAATTGATAGATGGTGCTAACAAACGTTATCCATTTCTTCCTCTTCTTCATCTTCTTCTTCCTTTTTGTGATAATTTTATATATATATATATATATATTTGTTGGAAGGCCACGTTTATTAGGTCTCAAAATTGAAGCTTAAAGTCTATATATATTCATCTTTCTACGAATTCCTTACATTGATGAGGGATGCTGCTTACATTGTTTGTATATATATATATAAATAAAGCGAGCCCTCTTGGCTATCATGGAATAATAAAACTGATCGTAACTAATCGTAAGCATATAACAATTTGTGTTAAAAATGATATTATTATTATTATATTGTCATTATTAAAATTTGTAACTTAAGGCAGATGGGAACATTACACTGAATATGCTGCAAACTATATCTGTCATATATAGTGTGAAATTGCAAAAGCTTAAATAAGGTTCGGATTATTCTACAGGAAAACCTTAAACCGTATACCGCGTATACAACAAAGATTGTAGTAATTTAGAAATAATAACTAAATATATTAGAAGGGGGCTTTGTTCTATTATTAATTAAATCTACTTTTAATACGTTTATTATATGTATACGTTTAAAGTTAAGAGTCACTGAAATTTTCGAGGAAACAAGAGAGGAAGAAATTCCTTCATCTCAAAGTCTAGCTGAATGCCTGCACTATTTTGTTTTACGAGTCTTACTATGTCATCAAAAAGTCTTGCTTTTTTATTTCATTTATTTTTATTAATTCTAATGGCAAAAGCAATTTTTTTTTTTTTTTAACTTTTTTCTGTGTCGTCATATTTTTTCAAGGATACATAGACAGTTTCTTTGCTTTTTCTAATTTCCTGTTTTTTTTTTTTTCTTTTTTTCTATTTTATATGAAGCAAGCATATTGTACTGGAAGAAAGTCAGATATATTTTAAATTTCACGATATATATAAGAAATTCCTTAAAACAACTTTTGACACAATATTTATCAGGGTTGTCCAAAATATTTTTTAACAAAATTAAATAAATAGAGCAGAAAAAATGTACGGCTGGAATTTCACAGGTTGATAAATAGAATGTTAGAATGTTATTAAATCGCGTTCGCTATTAGTACAGTTTTGCACGTGTTGCAGACGTATGTGAGGACATAAGAAATAATTTCTTATAAAAGGACAAAAGAAATAGTTTTGAATACGATGATCTTAGCTACCATAACTGTACATTTTTTTTTATTCTTATAGTCGCGTAATGGTATTATGTGGGTGGTAACCCCTCACTTGTGATAATAGCATATGGATCGCTTTTCTTTCTTAGAGTTTTTTAAATATTCTCGTCTTCCGCAGCAAAACTGATAACGAAATGAATCTAAATAAATTTATATGTTAAAGCAGGGTTGTTAATTTATTAAGACAACAAATTGTCAACAAGTGTCACAAAAAAAAAACAAACATTGTCAGATTTCACATATTAATTGCAATTAATCCGCAAAAGTGTTTTAGAGCTCTTGAAAGCGATGATTGTCTCAATGAAATCGAATAATTATTGTCTACACACTTCTAGTAGGTTCCGTGAGTTTAAAAGTATATTGAAAGATACTGAAAGAACTCTATTCAGATTGGTAAACAATAAAATTATTTTATAAAAACACAATAAACTGATTTTATCCAAATTCCAGAAAGCAAAGGAAGTTTTTTTTTTTTATTTTAGTTTTCATGTATTTACAAATTTTTTATAACATATCACACATACCACACAGTAACATTTTCGAAAATCCAAAAAAATTACTTAGAAAGTGAATGTTGAAGTTCGAAGAGGCCGCTCTTTTATCCCTTAGAAGTTTTAACATTCTTTTATGCTGTAATCTAATGAAATGATTTTGTAGTTTCATAAGGTTTTCATATACATCTTTCTGTGCCTTTTTTTCATAAAATCACATATCATTTATTTCTTTCATTTTTAATAATTTTTTGTTTTTCTAAATTACCTTTTAGGGTGTTTTACACTCTGTTATGATAATAAAAATGTTCTGTGATTTACTCAAGAGGTTGACTCTATAGTTTGTCAGTTGTTGTTCTAGTTTCCCAATTTATGATAAAACGTCAGAATAGCAAAGACTGGCGAAAACCTTATAATATAAGCTGATGTGTGTGTGTGTCTATATTTAGTTATAAGCTTATATATGACTTATGCGATCTAATTGATGTCGCTCAGAGCAAGGCTGTTAGTTTAGCATCTAGTTTGCGTTGGCTTAAAGGTTTTCTTTTTCCAAGTCACCAAATTTCTTATGTTTTACGATTTTGTTTTTGTTCGATGTTCGCCACCATATTTCCGACATTGAAAGGATTTTAAGTGGCACTGATTATAAGTACTTCCAGCACTTTTTTCTATTTTTTCTTCTTGTTTTTTTCTTTCGTTTTTTTTTAAGTTTAACTTTGCTAGACGGTGTTCAATTTTTGTTTTTCTCATTTCTTGTTTTTTTTATTTTTTTTTTTATTTTTTTTTTTAGTTTAGATATTTTGTGTTGTTTTCTATATTTGTAGAATTTTGTGTGTTGTATGTGAAAGTGAAAACTACTACCACACAAAACTGTAATGAAAATAAACAACAAAGGCAGAAACAGCAGCAGCAAGGATGAGAGGAATAGTAAAGTTTCAGGCGAATAAAAAAACAAACGTTTATACGTATGTATGTACATAAACAGCAACAGCACTGCTGCTGCTATGGTTATTCAACTGTCTACCATGTTTCGTTGATAAAGGGAAAATAGATGAAGAAGAGGTACACTCGTATGTACACATTGGTTGTTTGCCTCTTCGCTTGTTTCGCTTCGTCTACCTTTAGCTAGAAATGCGTGTTATTTTTATTTATTTTTGTATTTTTTTTTAAGGTTTTGTTTTGTAATTGCAAAATTTTCATAGTTTTTGGAAAAAAGTTTCTTGAGTTTTTTTTTCCAATTTTTCCCTGTTGTCTACCGTCTGCCATACAGACGAGACATAAAGGATTGTAGTCAATATGTTTTGACTGTAGTTCGTCTGTTTCAGTATATATAAATATATATACATATATATAATATATAAACATACATTTATATATATGTATATGTATGTATATGTATGTATTTATGTATGTATGTATGTATGTATGTATGTATGTATGTATGTATATATATGTATATGTATATGTATAGATTTATACATATACTGTTTTATATATATATATATATACACTTTTTTACCCTATTTGCTACGTAAGTTCTGTTAAGAATTTTCATCAGTTAAATTGGGTCATGAAAGTGCAAGGAAAACACCTGAAGGTGTCAACGTTTTAAGTAAGTTGAAGTGAATAATTATTAATACTGTCGTGCGAAGGCAGCTTGAAAATAGTTTAAACCGAAAGCGATCATTTAAAGTCAAAGTTTTTATTATGAAAACCTCTAATAACTTATATTAAAAGAAGAGTTAACCTGTTTAAGATCTCATTATGATTATAATACACACTACTCTTTTACCATTTCGCTAATTCTTTTTTGTCAACAAATTAGAAATTAATAATATTAATTAGAACAATTTTATTTCCGACAACGTTGATCCTCTTCCATGTATACTACTATTATGGCTTAAAGAATTACTTTAAAGAACAATATTAGTGTGTAGCAACAATTCTCGCTTACTTAGGATATAGTGTGTTAACTGAAAATGTATAACTAGCAACGTTAATGAAAACATCTGTGATCAAGTACAAGATGATGTGACGAGACTACGCACAGCGGACAGAAATGCAAGAAGTGCGAAGACGGTTTATATTTTTAAGTTATCTAGAAAGTGCAAGAGGACTTTCTGTTGCGCACCAAAATATTCTTCAGTAGCATTATCAATAACAAAATAAAACGTGGCTGTAAATGTTCTCAAAAAAAAAAAGAAGGAAAATGAAAAACCGGATAAAGCAGGAGTGCAAGATATAGACGCTTCTCTTAATAACCAATAGAGCGAGCTGTGTAGCAGATGGTGTAGCCCTACTGAAAATAACCGTCGTTCACGTATCAAACATACCATCAATTTTACCCACAATTTCTGTAATTGTTTTTGCTTTTGACGCATCGTCGCAACAGCAACGGTATATTGATACTCCAAAAAATGGAATCAAATGTAACTTTATTGACAGATTTTATAATTTGTTTCTCCTAGATGTGAGATAATTATGAGTTTTGCTTCAAAATTTAAAAAATTTCATATTCTATACCTATTACCAACATTTTCTTTCTTTTCTTTTTCTCCCCACAAATGGCTGCTGATCACGATTCGTTAACGACAAATTTCGTTTTCGTTGTTGACCTTACTAACTTCTCACCTCTTTATGTATTTCTTTTCCTCTCTTTTTGTATTTCTCGTTCCTCTCTTTATTTCTCTATGTGTGTATCTCTCTTTCGGTTATTCTCCATTCGCTTTTCTCTCCCTTTGTTTCATTTTCTCTAACTATCTAATGCGTTCTGTCTTTCCAAAAAACTCTCAGCGTATGGATAAGCTGGATGATCACGAGACTAAATCGACTCAAAATCTTATGCCGATTAAGAATATACATATCTCTGAGCCTATCTATCACTTCGTTTTGTATTTGTTGATGTGTATTTGATATTGAACTAGGAGAATTGTGTATTTTATTAATGCATTTTTGGAAGGATTTTGTCTTCGTCAAAAGCATAAACTACATGATAGGATTGTTAGATTGTGAATAAAAACGATTTTAAATAAAACGAAAAGGAGGAGTTACACTCAATCGCAACCAATATGCACTAAGTGCACAATTGATTACTTCCTTATTAGAAACGCAGTAACAATTTTTTTTAAAGTCCAAATACACCATAAGGTTAACATTAAAATACAATAAAATAAAATCCATAAAAATAGAGAAAAAGTTCGATGATTTTTGGCATTTGGGCAAAGGATAGAAAATTTACTTTAGCTTACTTGCTTAATAAAGTATCCGTAAGGAAATAGCTGATAATTTCTAGTTGTACAGAAAAGCAAAAAAATCAGAAACACTAACTCTTTAGTGCGGATATAACCAATTTAATGGCCGAGATTATCTGAATGAGATCAAAGAAAACTTATCATTCGACGATCTTAGCTTATTAAATTTTATCAACTTAGGCGTAGTGTAAACAAAAAAATGTAGTAAAATCTTTCCACTTAAATCGCACCATGCCAACGCTTTTTTTTTGTTTTCTGCTTAAGCAAGCAACAACCTAACTGACACTTATATCAGATTTCATGGCAGTATTATTGGTAGTTAAAGACATAAATTTATTTACTCTTAATTATGATCGAGCAAAAAGTTAAAAAAAAATCGCATCAAATCTTATTTCAAAAATTGACTTTCGGTTTCCGATATGTTAACAATAGATTTAGTGATAATGCGTCGTCCAGAGCGATTATTTTTGATTACTTTAGGCTCTTCAAATAAGCTAGAGGAGGATCGACTCCCGATATCTAATGAAGAACATCTTGTCAAGAAGATTAAATACTTGACGTTTAAAAATCGTCTACTAACAATTAGAGACTTTGCCGACATCGGGAGCTTATAGCGAAAGACCATTTGAGATATATTTGTTAATTATTATAACACGGTACACGTTCGTAATGGAATGGAAATATATATGAGCAGAGTAGTCCTATTACAAAATTCTTAACTGTTATTTTCTTCACGATAGAGCATTTGAATGTTGTCATTATATATATGTTACACACTGAAGTACATATTAGAAATCAGATAGTCTAAAAAATATTGAGTCTAATAGTACAAATAACTTTAGTTAGTTTTGATTCCTTTAAGACTACTGTACTACATCTTACATCCATCTGTTCATGCCTTCATTTTTGAAATCATCATAAAAATTGGAGCTACAAATTCATTGAGCCCATGATGAATGCGGGTTCAAAATATCATTTTTTCAACATAATAGCTCTTAATTTAAAAACCTAAAAATGAAAAACAAAAATTTCAAAATAACAACAGACGGGACTTCCAACGAGTAAAAGGGCCTGAAATAATATAACGAAAAAAACGGAAATTAAATAAAAATGTAAAAAATGTTTAGTTTTTGTTAAGGTTACACTAAAGTATTGTAACAACTCAAAACGGTCTCCAAGTTATTGCGTGGCCCTTAAAAGCAGCATTTGTATATGTGCAACCGATAAGGGTTACTAAAATCAACGAGCAGACTTTTTTTTATATTGGAAATGATATAAAATATTTTTGGCTTGGGTTTCTACCTTACTTTTATCGCATTCCATTTAGGCCGCACACGCCTTCTAGAAAGTATTCAAAATGCGTTCTGAGAACTGCAAGCAATTTATTTTGAGTATAGCGTTTGTTTATTTTTAAAATTACTTTAATTAACAGTTATTTTAGTGTTATTCAAGATTTCATCTTACATTATTTGTCTTCTCAATTGCACTATGATGGTAACAAGGTGTTTTTTATTTCTATTCCATTCGTTTGCTTTATGTTCTGTGCTATCTTTATGTCCACTTTCTATTATCTGCCCTTTATTAGTCACGTGGTGTCTTCCACATTCACGGGCACATCTACTTCATAGTTTGTCACAGTAGTCAAGGAAATCTGAAAGCTCGAAGATACTTGGTTCTACTGTTACCATTGATTCTAATAAAAGATACCCGAGTTTAATTGTAATTACGTTATATTTCAACTACAACTAAATTAGTCGAATTTAATAATACCATGGTGGACAATGTGAGTCTCCAAATTCAGGGACAACCCAACTTTATACAGAATATAGAATTATTTTTGTTTACTCGTCATCTTATTTTTACAAGAACTAATTTCCACACTTCTTAATAATTTCAAAAATACTTCTCAATAATTCAAACCAATAGTTTATGCCTAAACATTCATTAGTTTTATACGGATTTATAGTTTAGAGTCATTCTAGTTACGACGTTTCTAATTGAAATTGTTTCGATAACGCTTTTATTTTTCGAAAGAAGTAAATTATATCTATATACATTATGGTAACTTAAGTATCAAACTGAAATTTTTTAGTTTTAAAAATTAAAAATTTTAAAATATTCTTTAAAGCACGTTTAAAAATTTCTAGAAAAATATTAAAAAGAAAAAAAAAATGTTTAGATTTTAACATTTAATCTACATGAATACATATTATTCAGAATCATGTAATTTCTTGGTGCCCCTATGTTTAGCGGATACATATAAATCGAAATTCATCCGAATTTATAATTTTCTCTATACAACTAATATTATACACATTTTAGAGCATATATAAATAAAACTTTAATATTAAACAGCAGTTTTAATAACATGTACATAAAAGCGATTGTATAACATTTACTCTTTAAGAAACAGCAGCCCATTATATACACATATACATGTGTGT
The DNA here is from genome assembly GCA_000671755.1 of Glossina brevipalpis. Classification (NCBI taxonomy): domain Eukaryota; kingdom Metazoa; phylum Arthropoda; class Insecta; order Diptera; family Glossinidae; genus Glossina; species Glossina brevipalpis. The sequence continues at coordinate 4,394,059 of KK351012.1, forward strand.
CATATTTATATTGTGAGTGTTAGTTTGCATATATACGTACACGTACGTATATATATATATATATATTTATGTATGTATATTTATGTACGACATTTTTGTAGATATATTTGTGTATATATATATGTATATATATGTATATTTATGTATATATATTAACTAACTAACACCTACATGGAAAGCAAAATGTTAACTTCTCATACTCAGCAAGTAACTAAGTGAATATGAGTGAAGCTTAGAAATTGATTTACCCACAGTTGGAGAATTTAGAGCATAAACAGTTAATAAAGGAGAGATTTTCTAATATTCTCACTTCTCTCCGAAACACTCATTTATTTAGTGGATGTTAGAAATTATTCTCTTCATAGATTTTGCTTTTTATGAGAGGGCCTGTTAAACGCAAATCCAAAAAAAAAAAAAAATGAAAAGAGGAAAACCAAAATTGACCAGAGAGTATTATATCTAAATGCTCTTTCCTGCTTCATATTACTCTTCTATACATTTTCTCTCCTTCCCGTTCTCTGTTTAATTCTCGAGAGTTTCACTTATTTTTGTATATATGAGCTGAATATTCTACCCACTGAGCTAACTAACTAATACTAACTAATACAGATAAATGTAATGTTGAGTTGGCTCCTCTTTTTCTTGCTTCTCCCCCCCTTTGAGACATTCAATAACAACAACAATAGCATAACATCGTATGTAAAATACAATAGAGAAACGCAAAAATGTTTGTTGTTGCTTTTTAGCAAATGTTTTCGTTACACAAAAACAAAAAACTAAATGTGTATAGTAGTGCACGAGCATATATATATACGAAAAGTCGATGTATGTGTATGCGTGTATGCGTGTGTATGTGAACGATATACATTTTAGTGTTTATTGTGGACTTTTTAGATTGAGATACATTTTTGGCGTATGTACGTTCGCTCGTTACGTTTCGTACGTTTAACTCGTGCGCTTGGTTTGTGATTTTTTTTTTTCAATTTTTTTTCTGCTTTTTTAGTTTTTTGCTTTTTTTAGATACATATTTTTTCTTGTGATTTTTTTCTTTTTCTTTTTTACTTAAACCGTGCATAACTTTAGTATATGTAGAAAATGTAGAGACAAAAAAACAACTTTTTACCCCAACTTGCAATAAACTGTGCTGGAAAAATCAAAACAATCGAAATACAAATAAAATAAACCGAAAATTTCTATGCATAACCAGAAGAGCAAAAAAAAAAAAAGAAAAAAAGTGCAACGCGTAAAGTTTTTATTGTGTTATGCCGGTTAACAAAAAATAAAAATGAAAAACAAATAGAAAATTGGAGAAAAAGAATATCGTCTACCGGCTGGTGTCTATAGGAGAAATAATTTTATTAAAATACAAATAATAATAATAATAATAAATAGCAATATATAATAACAAAATATTGGTTGAGCCTGAACTGCTAATGTATGTGCGTGTGGGCGCGCTTTGTGATAATAAAAAAACAATAGAAACATCAGAAATTTTATTACGCCAAATACGTCATTCATTTGTGAATAAAAAAAAAAGTTTTGTGTATATCATCTCTCGCCCTAACTTGTGCTCTGCCCCTCCTTGTTCAACCAACATATGGCCACAAGCAGAATACCATATAAAGCGGAAAACACAGCAATTTAGCTTTCAATTTACTTTTGTTATGTAGTGTTCTAATCCCAAATGCGTTCGTTTCGCATCAACAAAGCCGCTCTCTCCCTCTCCCTCTCTCTTTCACACACACACACACGTACTCTCTCTCCCTCTTGCTCTTTCTTTCTGTCTTTCTTTCTCTTTCTCTTTCCCTCTCTTTCTCTGTTAAGCCCTCTAGCATTAAATAATTTCTGTGACATTTACATGTTTTGCTGATTCTTCTTCACGAAAATTAATTTAAATTGGTTTTTTTTTTAAACACATTCACATATTTGAATGTATATGTTTGCATATTTTTGATGGTGTATATGTGCCTCCATTTATATAAATTATCTGTAAAGAGGTGTGGTGTCACTTTTTTATCAAATCTGTTACTCACTTTTTTTGCTTTTATTTCGTTTTTGTTCTAATTTTTCGATAAATTTCATTCATTGAAAAATGTTTTCTTATTTATTTTCACTGTTCGCTGTTTTTCTCTGTGTATAGTTTGTTTCTAAGGGTTTTGAGTTTGATACCACCATTCTCTCATCACTAATGCCGTTACTACCACCATAACTACTATCATCGCCAGCGTCTCTTGTGTTTACATGGCGTATACGTAGCTTATGTGTATGATTTTATTATAAATATTTTTATAATATCTGCTTAGCCTTTTATTACGTAACACATTTACTTTCTTTTAAACAATGAATTTATCGTTTCTTTCTTCTTCTTCTTTTTTTTTTTGTTTTCTTCAATTATAGTAATTTTTGGCAGAAAGTATTTGGATAAAATCAAAAAGTAGAAGTCAACGCAAGTGTTAACCCAAAAACCCAAAGGTAAGTTTTAAATTAAAGCCTACTCCCTTGAACTAAACGGATCTTTTAGATCGTATTGTTTAAAAGAATAAGTGAGATTATAAGATATATAGTGTCTCGAACTTATCTCTACTCAACAATACGCTAATGGACTGAATGTGTGAATTAAAATAAAACTCTTCTATGAATAATGCAAACCCGTTGGGGGGATGGGGAAGTTCTCTATACCCGAAGAAAAATTGATGTAAATATTCAATGAAATGTTCTTCAAACTTTTCTTGGTTATTTTCTTAAAGTTTCATAACTATTTCATATTTATTAATTTATTTATTTACACACATAAAATTCAACTACAATATAATAATAGACGAATTAAGTAAACTCCTAAAAATGAATCTTATGCTAAATATTAAAGCTTAACTTTTATATTAAGTATAAAAAAGAGCGAAAAGATCAAAATTCATGTATATATAAACAAATAAGGGAAGAAAAAAAAAGGATATGAATATCTAGCACAGAGGCACACCCGCTACTGGTGTGTATTTTAAGTTAGAAATAAACCATTAAACCGAAGTAAATAAGCAGAGGTTTGGCAACAGATAGTAATAAACGTATTAAGTTTAATTAGCAGCGAATCATACAAAATTTTTAAGATTAAGAATTAATTTAGATTAGATCGGGATTTGCTTACATTTCTTTTATTGTTTTACATTTTTTAAGTAATTTAGTTTTATGAAAGTTTTTTACCAATTGCTAGCTAGGAAGAATCAGGTTTGGAAAATAACGATTCGACACGATAAATCCATAGCGAAAAATAAATCTCGAAACATCTGGTAATTCAATCTTGAGATTATCATCTCGCTTATTTGAAGTCATACAGCTTTTGGTCCGAATAAAATAGAAAAAAATAAAAGTAATACTTGAAAATGAATAAATGCCCGGGCAATAAATAGATAAAAAGAGATTAAAGAAATCGGTTAATTGAAAATGGATGAATATTAAAACATAATAAGAAACAAATACATATGCTAGGGTTGCTCGTACAATCAAAGGCGTATAAAATTTTTGAAACATCTGGAAAGGTATAAGTAATGAACAACACATAAATAATTGCAGATGGATTATACATATCGGATAATCGATAATTTATCCACAACAAACGGTAGTTTGAAATTGATAAATAGTCAAATAAGCGTAGAATTAATAAGGTACAAATAAAGAAGAATAATGGATAATGAAAATGGAAAAAGAACAAGAACCGCTTCATAAAAATTGAATAATTGAGAATTTATCAATAAAGTCATATTGTTTGAAAAAGATTAAAAACGCATCAAAAAACTGGATAATTGATAATAATACATTAATAGGAAAAGATAGTTGGAACTGATGAACAATAAAAAAGTGCAACAAAAAGTTGATAATTGATAATTTATTAATAATAGCGGATATTTGGAAAGAAGTAGAAGACAAATGATTATTTATTAAAAAAAAAAAAAAAAAAAAAAAAAAAAAATATATATATATAAAATAATTAAAAAATATTTAAATCATTTTATAAACAAGTTGCAGACATCTGTTAATCTAACAATAAGACATTAAAGATTAGAACTTGAAAATGATTGAAACTTTTAAAATCTTTTTTTCCACTAAAATGCAAACTAAAACCGATAGTTGCTTGATTTTACTCCAAATCGAGCAATTAATTTATATTAATACTACTAACATACAGTCACATTTGATAGATAATCAAATCTGTTTCATTTTTTTTTTTTTTTTTTTTTATATGTAACATCTTCTAGCGTACAAGATTAAGACAAATGTAAACTCTCAATCTTAATATTTTTTATTTCCAAGTCTTTATTATAGTTTTTATTTTCGTTTCTTTTAATACTCTAATATATTTTATTACAAAGAAATACTACTTCCATTGATTGGTTCAAAAGAGAGGGAGAACTAAGTACAAACTGCTTAAGCTATTTAAGAAAACTGAATCGTTTGCCGCCAAAAAATTCGTAGAAATCGCATGAAACGCATTAATGTACATATTTAATACATCAACGAAACAGGAAACGTCGGTAGTTACTAAGAAAAGTTGAGTTAACGGCGTTATGACGTTGTTATGCACAACAATTAATAATACGATGAAAAGTGTAAAGGAATTAGAGAGAAATGCAACGGAACATGTTAATTAACAAGAAAACGATAGATGAAACGAGGCATTCGTTCCAAGATAACACTAGAGATAGATATCAATCTCCGAATAACTTTTAATAGCAAAGAAACTTCAAGGTAAAGAAAGGTGCATTTACCTTAACTTCCGTTCTTTATATTAACCCTTCCAAATAAGTGAACGTAAGATTTTTTTTAATCTTTTTTTTTTTTTTTTTTTTTTTTTTTTTTTTTTATAATTGTAAGAGAACGTACATAAGGTAAGATACACAAGGTGAAAGAATGAAAAGCTAATCACTGGAAATTCATTAGCATTACATATTATATTTGCGTTGTGATTTTACTTTGATTCATTCCCGCCCGATACCGTCTGATTCAGAAAGATATGAACTCTATTTTTTTTATTTTTTTTTTTGCTTCTTTTGTTTGTTGTGTTTTCTAGAGAACGTTGAGAACTAAAAGTTGTATACGCATTGCTTTAGACACTAGTAAGCGGTTGGTCGACAACGTTTATTAGTATTCTCTCTCTGAGATTTGTATTCAAAGCAAATTGTGCCATGTACCATATGGGATTGAGAAGATATCATAACGCTGAACCGCAGCCAACTACTTTTCATGAGAGCTCTTACATTGGGACAGACGCAGCACACATGAACTAATGGGTTTAAATTTTGCAAGAATCGTTTTTCTTATCAAAGATCTTATTATTCCCCATTTGTATTCATCATAAAATGCTAAAAATTTGCTATATATATAAGGGCTTACTCCTCTTGAGAAACTTTATATGGGCTCGAAATATGCTCCATTTAATTCCTATATCAAATTACCATCATGGACTTGTTTTCGTCATAAAATATTAAAAAAATGTAACTTTGTGCTCTATACGGGGTTATTTTTCATAAGAACGCTTAAGTGAAGTGAACCTCAAAAAATTTGCTATAATTAATTTTTATATTAAATTGACAAATCGAATTTTTAGTATAAAATAATAAAAATTAGACCTTTTTCCCATATGTAGAGGCTTATTTCTCGTATGAATGACCGTTTAGTTGTGGGATTGTAAAAATGTTGACGATCAATATTTTTCATATTTAATTTAATGCGACGAAATATCAATTCTCAGCGATTTTAGTTAAGAAATTTAAAAAATTTGTAGTCTCTTTCTTATAACTATTTCTTCAAAATAAGGCTTTCTATGGAGAATGACCGTCGAAGTGACTCGATCCAATCCATTTTCAATAATGTTCGACCTTTGGCCAAAATGTGTGAGTGTATCAATTTTGGTCCAAATATGTCGAAAAGTTGCGGCTTGTATGTTAAACATAAAAATGTATGGACAGATAGACAAACTTAAATCATGCTGAGGTATTTTTTAAAACCATCGTTATACTAAAATGTGAAGCATTCTTTGTATTATTGACATCCGTACAAATTTAATAATATATAATTAATTAGTGTAAAGCGCGTTATAATACCTTCAAGACACTTGCCGGATCTTCTTGTCATAAAAATTCGGAATTTTAGAACTTCTATGCAATAATAATACTTAAGCTCCCGAAAATCATTTCATCGATAGTAATAAATTTTCCCATCGTCCCGTTTAAGTATCAGGGAGCATGATAATGAACGAAATAGGTTTCTCTATCCCAGGTTGCCACAATTACCATACAAGGTAAAAAAAAATATTTGAAACTTTTAAAGAAGATACAGAGATTTAATAGCACTTTATTCGGCAAGTTTGAATAATTTTATGCAAACCATTCTCTCGAATGTGAACTCTTTATCTTTCTCTTTTTCGTATATGTTATGTACGTGCCTGATAATAAATCAAGCAGCTGACGAATTTGATAAAAAAATCATTTAAAACGACCTTCAAGGTAATTTTACGATATTTGCCAATTTGTGAATACAAGCGAAATTGTAAGTTTGCAAGATTGTTTTCTTATTGTTTTTTTCCTTCAAGTATTTGCAAAATGTTCGTTTTGAGCATTTCATATAAATATTTTATATAATAAAATCTTCAATGTTTCATCTATGCATTGAAATGGTAGTTTTCAGTGCATTAACTTCAACTCTGCTTATGGATTTGATAATGAAGCCATAAGAAGAAATCATTGATGATTCGTGTATTTTTTTTTTCACCAATAAATGGGTTTAGAATCATTTGATTTTGGCAAAGTAAAGGTAATCATATCAAATTATACTACTACGACACTTTTGAACGTTGATATTGTATAAATAGAATAATTCGAAAGAAAAAGAACACATTATGAATTTTGTTAATTTAACGGAAAGAAAGAAGTTTCCATAAATCATTCATTATTCTTCTAATCAACAATTTCTAATCAGTCAAAGCTTGAGTTCATTCTTCTAGTTTGAATGCCAGTATAGAGATAGAATTGATCGATCTACCAAAATATTTTAATGCGTCCAAACCAAAAAATACTTACTTCTAATCTTCATGAAAGATGCCAGGCATGTAATCAATCCATAATTGCTCTTCATCTTAGTAGATACGTAGGGCTCATCTCTCACAAGTCTAATCCGCATCTAAATCTATAAAAAAGAAAACAGTTTTGATTCATTTTCGTAAGGCTGCGTATAAAAGAAAGCTTGATATTCGGTTACTTCGCTGTGCGTTGCTCAAGATTATGACAAAAACTATTGCTCTTTTTAAGCTGGAACAGTGAAAAGTATATATTAATAATAGACATGAAAAAAACCACCTTATCGTTAAGAGTTCTTATAGAGAAAGTTTGGTGGCATTAGAAAAATATTATGCATAACAAGCTATGGATGTTAAGCAGCAATCGAATTAAAACAACGCTTTACTCATAACAATAGAAACGAATGCCAGTATAAATTTATATAAAAGAATCGTCTGGAATTTTTTCTATGGAAGAGATCTCGGATGAACTGAATCTGCCAAATTACGTAAATTTTAGAACTACAAACTTGAAAAAATTTCACTAAACGATTTTAAAGTGGAAGATCAACATTTGTCTTAACTCTATACGGAACATCTGAAGCGATGTTAAGTTTCTGTTAATCTGATAATTATATGTTGTATTTTTTTTTGATTCGAAGTCGCAAAGGCTTCCAGCGACAGGATAACAGTCCCAAAGCGTGCGCGATTTCGATCTTTAAATACTTCCTGTATTTTATGCGATACCAAATATTATTAAACTCAAGCTTTTAAAGGAATTCGATTAAATATTTAAGATCAGCAAAGATTCATCGTAACCTCAACACATTGATATATAAAATGTTTCGAGATATTTCGCTTTGAAAATTGACTTAATTATCGTTGCGTCTTCATAACTAAAAGTCATTTTATAGCTTAATTATGAATAAAGATAATCAACGAAAATTGTTACCCCACCAACAATCAATACAATAGGGGATGTAAGAATTCGATTCAAACTGTTGAAATGTTTGCAAAATGTGTTGTCAGATTACGATTTTAAAGTTTTTAAAACTTTAACTTCGTCGCGGTATCTTAGACAACGATTATTACTATTTAGTATTTTATTGTCTTTTCAAAATTCTTGCGGGTGTTACTGATGTAAGTCTGTTTGTTAAATTCCGTTTATTATTAGATACAATAAAACTTTTGTTTTTTTTTTTTTTTCGTTTTCCTTATTATTCTATATCTATATATATAATATATATAACATAACACATATATTTCTCTTTCTCTATATATACATGTATATATTCATATATATTCTATATATACATTATGTTGGGATATTAGTATAGCATGTATGTATGTATATTAATATGTGAAAAAAAAGCAATAACGCAAACTACCTTGAACCTAGAAACGTATGCAATTGATTGTGTGTTTGATGTAAAAAGACTTAAGTATTTGTTTACATGTATACCGCGCGTATGTTGGCATGTATATGTATATATATATATATGTATATTTATATAAATATTATATGTGTGTTTGTAGTAGACTAAATTGTTATATCTATATGTCTGTATGAGTAGCGTTGCTGGTATATTGTGAGAGTTATTGTGTCCCCAACGATATTTATGCGTTCGTTGTAATAAATTACCCGCGAGCAGTATATAAAAACATGTCGACTTAGTACATAAACCTATTTGTACATATCCGATATGTACAATAAACGAAAAAGTTCAAAAACATGTTTACATATATACTTAAATAGATGCTTACACACATATATATATATGTGTATGTATATATATATATATAATATACATATTATATATACATATTATATATATATATATATATATATATATGTATATCTGTAACATTATCTATTTTTAGTAAAAAAGTAAAAAAGTAACTAAGTACGGCATCGTTTTGAAAATCTGCATATATTGTGTAGCGGTTTTTTTTTTATTTCTATTAATAATGTACGAATTGTTTGAAAGATGTTTATAACGAACTTCTCTCTTAATTTTGTTAATTTCGTAGACATGCTTTTCCCGTGATGCTTTTATGTGTATGTGTATGTCTACTACTGTACGTTCGTTTCATTCGTTTGCATTTTATTTATTTTTGTGTTAATTTGTGAAATTTGGTGCTGATCTAGTTTGTAATGTTTCTTTGTTTGTTTTATGTAAGTGTGTTGGCAGATCAACTTCAAGTGAAAGTTGTTGATTTTAGAGCATTCATGCATCGTAGTGTACTGCATCACATTCCATTTATCCGTATTATAAATGCTCGACAATGTGGTGGTAGCTGTCAATTGATATGTTTTGAGAAGGTACATTCGATTTTTGAATTAATTGTAATACATAGACTCAAAATTCAACAACTTTATTAAATATATATATATATATAGTTCGTTGATATATAATATATATAAATATATATATATATAATATATATATATATATGATATATATAATATAATATATAATATATATATAATATATATATATAATATATATAGTTTGATCAACGTATCTGAAGCACTTTCTTTAATCACCTTTTCCTATGTTTTTATCAGACATTAAAATTTTATCGAAAAAAATAAACATGATTTGAAACTTCTTTCCAATCGCTTTTGTGAAATTAAATTTCAACAAGAATCAAAGTTAACTGATCTGAATATGTGTGTGTGCGCGTGTGTGTGTGTGTGTTTAACAATAATGTTTACTATCTTTCTTTGCCTTAGGCTATGACCTAAAAAATGTTAAAATCTCCAACTCAAATACGGAAGATCGCCAAAACTGAAAAATTTGCTCGCAATCATTACTTATTGCGAGCACGCAAAGAGATGGCATGAAACCGTTGCTTTTAATTGGTGCCTGATACTGTTAAGTTACAAAATTATAATTTCAAATATCGTATCATATAGGTGGTCTTCGCTTCATCTGATATCGCACATACGTACATAACACATCATCAATTAATTGGCGGAACTGAATATAGACGAGGTTGGTGCGTATTATTCTTAGAAAACTCCAATCCTCAATAAATACCTAACAAAATTTCATGCCGTTATGATTATTTGTTGACAAGTTACAGTAATTCTATTGACATTATATCTGTTATTTTCAGAAAAATGGAAAATCCGAATTTCGTTTCTTGATTAAACGTGGTTTTTTCTTGATAGGAAAACTCATCATCGGTTTGAAAAATATTATGGTAAACCACTTATTCCGTTTGACTAAGGTCGTATGTGGTTACCAATTGTGCTGAACGCAGTGGATGCCTAAAACGGGTGATTACACCAGAAAACAACAAAGAAATTTTGAAAATTATATTCGATAACCGGAAAACAAAATTACAAGAGCTAACTAAGATTCTAGAGATATAAAAAGGTAGTGTAATTGGCATGAAAGCTTGGTTATGAGAAAACAGTTTTCCAACTGGCACTTAAAAGTGCAAAAACAAAAGATCAATACGTTACTAATTTGGTTTGCTTGATAGTCATAAAAAGATTTTTTTTTAAAATATGAGACGTGACAATAAAGGAAACACGGATTAACCATTATACTCCTGAAACGAATCCACACAGTGCTAAGTGGAAAGTCGTTAGTTAGAATGGCAAGCTTGATAGAATTGAAGCTCGAATTACTTCTTCACTCACTGTGTTCGCCAGATTCGGTCACCAACGACTATTATCTATTGATCTGTAGATCTCGATAAGATATTCCAAAAAAAAAAAAAAAGATTTAGATCAATTGAAGCAATTATTGTGAATACTAAAGCGTGACTTGACAAATTTGAAATGTTGAAACAGCGTTGAGGAAAACTATGCTGTGTGATGAATAGAATCGCATTTTGCAAAAACAATCCTTATTTCTTACTTTGTCTAGGAAATTACTAACCGATGTATAACATGCATGCGTGCATAAGATACTTACACAATGACGAAAAGCAAGCTTCCCCATAAACTCTCCGTTTAATTCAAAAGTTCAAAAATTGTATCCACTGCTCTTATCATTTGATTGAGTAATAATTTTCCCCATAACAATTCCAGAGCATGAAATAAAACTTGCAACTATTTTAATGAATCCATAGTCAATAATGATTGTGTTACTGAATGATCAAATATCAATTATTGCATGAAAAATGCATTACTTCGTGCCGACCTTTGTGGTCTTTTACTGGCCACCCTTCAATTCGCATAACATTTATTAATCGTTTACAACTAACTTGCATATTTTTGAAGCATCTTTTGACACTCGTGGTAGATACCCTTGAAGGAGAACCTATTCTGTGATATGAGTAAGTTATGTTTCATTCTTAACTCCTCTGTTACACTTTCATTATGTTCTTATACCCGACTACTTTGTTATATATTACATCTATGCACACTTTAGTAACGAAATTGCTACGAATATTTTGTCATCCAGGTTGTAAACATTAATTTGAAAATGATATTTGCTCGCACATATTTTAAGAAAACATCCATCAAAATTATTGATTATATTATAGTTATACTTTGAGCGTCGAGTTGAAGAAAAACGGATACCTTTTTGATACATTTCACTTCTTTTTTTTTCTCACAAAAGCAAAAACATGACGAACGTGTGGCAAGAAGCGTTTCAAAAGAGCTTTTGTGAGATGTCATTGCGTTGAAAAGCAGTCATCGTTCTCCTACAATTATTAACTACGACCATGATGAACAAATTAAGGTTTTAATCGATTCTACACTCCATGTTTAATGACTGCAAATATCAGACCTAATGTCTACATTAATGTCAACCTCAATCGTTTGCAAACATTTCTTAGAACTTGGCTTACTAAACGAAATCAATTTTCGATACAAATTTATGAAAAGTAATGCTTCTATCAAGGATTTAAAAGTTTAGGATTACGTTTTTTTGATTGATTTAAATTTGATCTATGCATAAGAAAGTAACTTTTTTTTTTTGGTCGAAAATCGAACGTTTTCATTCGCCAATTATACAAAAATCAATAATTTAAAAAAATACTACGTCATTCTCTACATATAGACATGTAAATTAACTGTTTTTTTTTTTGTGTATTTTGCCCCAATTATGCTGTGTGCCGCAGAACAGCTTGCGCTGCAAATACCTTCGAAGAATGACGGCGGCATTGCTTTTTTTATATATTATTCTAAAATACTGTTTTTTTTTTTTTTTTTTTTTTGTTGTTGTTAAGACTTGAATATGAGCTTAACAATCTCATCAAATATTATTCTATCAGCTTTTCCATTGGAAAAAACTGATCGAAAATACGCTATTTTTTTTAGGATGTTACGTTGGTGGTGTTAACCTTCAAGTGGACACATATGCTCACAAGTGATGGCAATATATGGCAAATAATGTGTGGGCAGTGTGGACGGTACATGTTGTCCTGCAAGTTTTCTGAAAGCGCTCACCATTACCTGGGCCATAGTATGTGTTTTTCTATATATATATATATATAATAAAACAAATTTATTGAAAAATAAAAATAAGGAGTAAAACTTTGGATGTAAATCCAAATCTAATTTCATTTTTATTTTTTTTAAGTTTTTTATTTGTTTATTTTTCGTTTCGTTTTTCTTTTTAAGCTTCAGTTAAAACAATTTGAAATAACTGAAAAGAAAACCATGAAAGTCTTACGTTCGACCAATAAAAAATTGTCTTCAGATTTGATTTTTTCATAAACGGATTTTTCCATTTTAAATATATGTATATATCTATATATAAATATAAATATAAGTTTTTTTTTCTCATTTAATCTTGCATTATGGACAAACTACGTCAATGTTTGGTGCATTAGAGTTTTTTTTTTTTTTTTTTTTTTTTTTTTTTTTTTAGTTGGTTGGTTGTGGATGGTTTGGTTGGATAGCTTGACTGCTCTAGCTCGTCTTGCTACAATTTGTTGCTGTTATTGTTATTGCACAGTTTGTTAATGCAACAATGTGTGTGAATGTGTTTTTGTGTGTATGTAAGCAATGCATGCATTTCAAATACGATAAATGTATTTAAAAAATATATATAAATTTTTTTTTCAAATGTTAGTTACAAGTAGGCGGAGTTTAACGCATTAACAAACCCGTTCATATAAGTAGAAAACATTAATTTATAATTAACAAAAAAAAAAAAAAAAAAAAAAAAAAAAAAAAAAAAACTAGGAATCATTTTATAATTTTTTTAACTTTTTGCAAATTTTTTTTTTTTTTTTTTCATATTTAATTGCATCGGTTTCGATAAAAAAAATCCAAATTTATACTTATTAACTTCAATTCATGTTTTATTTCTGTTACTTCGCGGATTTCAAAAAGCGTTGGTATGTCTTCCATAAGAAGAAAGTCCAAACATAAATTTGATTTTATACTTTAAAGTGAAACGTCAGAGCTAAACTAAAAAGGTTTTGGTTTAAATTAAAAATGAAGAGTGAACGATTTATTTGTAAGTCCTGGAATTGCTTTGCAAAATAGAAAAAATTATACTCGCTTTGGACCGAACTTTCTCTAATATCCATTTCCAGCTATGCTTAATCCTTAATCTTGAAACAGTGATAAAAAAAAAACTCAGCATTTCTTTCAGTTACAAATTTTTTAATTTTTTGACAATTTGAGCATTTCCAGAGTCGGAAACAAACAGTCGCGTAAAGAGATATCTAAGGGGTAATCTCACTGTAACAGCCTAACCATAATCGTTTTTTTTTTGTAGGCGATTTTTTTAGGACAAAAACAAAATATTCAAAAAGGATATGAAGCACGTGTTTAATTACTAAAAAAAAAAAAATACTTGTGCAAAATATTAAAAAATGGCAACATAGCAGCCATTCTCTTAAGACATTTCTAACTTAACGAGCTCTACGTCACATAGTGTAAGTTAATCTTAATTTGAGTATAAAAAAAGGAAAAAAAAAACATTTAATGTAAATATGTGTAGAGAATAATGTAGAATTTGTTAGAAATGTCGGCCCCTCTATTCGCTCTCGTTCGATTCGCTCTTAACTTGATATCTATTTATTATATTAGAGAAATTCGAAAACAGGAGATAAAACATTAATTAGACTGCAACTTCCCAGTAGGGTTTTATTTGAATTAGGCATTCTTTTCAGTCTACATGAAGAGAGGTCCAGACTTTCAAAAAAAAAAAAAAAAATTGGCTGAAAGTAATGATTTCTTTTCGGCATATACTAGAAAGTTGAATGCATCTTTTAAGCCAGTAAAAAAGGAACATATTTTCTGGAAAGAGTTTTACTCTTAAATTTAGCTCTTAAAGCAGCAACCCGCCCTTTAATGCAATTTATAGTTTAAAAAGAACTGTTATAGAACTCATAGTTTAATCTACGATTTCGCGTTTGTCTTTCCGTTTGATGAAAGATTATATTCTTTGAGTGCTCTTTTAAGAGTTGCGAGAGTCGGAAATGTTGCTACAACTAATCGCAAATTTAAAACATTAATAAAAAAATCGCTTCATATAATTAAGTTCTTGGTTTCTGAGTTGATAGGGGATTTATTGTTATGAAGTACAGCATCAAATCACGTAAAAGGAATGATTCTCAACTACTAATGCCATCTGCTCATTTCAGTGGAAATGCTCGGCTAACTTCGATCCAATTTCCAATAATGGAATCATTGTAAGAATATGCCAAAATCAACTTCACTATGATAACCGTCAATTTTTAATAATTATAATCTCTATGCCTAAGCTTAAATTTATTTATTCTATTTGATAGTATTTTTGTTTTTTTTTCTCTGTCAATATTTTTCATTTAATTCATGTAGCTTTTGTAATGAGTCTGCGCAAAAATGAAGTAAATCTTAACTGAAAAATATCTAAATTATTGGAAAAAATATCTGTCAAATTTTATTATAAAATTCGAAAAACTAGAAGAATCTTTATTTGAAAAATAGATACACTTGGAATATTAGTAACAATTTTTTTTTTTTTCTCTTTTTTGACATAAGTCTCATATTAGTTGATTTATTAATTTATGAACTTAGGCGTCCTTTCTAATCATTGGATGTTGTTTTTAGCGGGATGAATTCTCTTTACTAGCGTCTATTGAGTCAAAATGATTAACGCGAAATGATTTTTGTTTTTGCCAAGGAATTCAATAGTAATCGAAGAAAACTGTTAACGTAACTTTTTTCAATTGCTTTCATGTAATTTATTTCATTTCACTTCACCCTTAACATGATATTCGCTTGATTTTTGTTCTTGTTGATTCTGGATCTCTGTGCTCATGGCCAACAATTAAACATTTCAGATCATCATTCTTGTTTTAAAACAACTCTTTAGTCCCTTCGACATCACATTGCCGTCCTTTTTTTAAAAAGGAAGAAAAAAAAACAAACGCGGTAGATAAACGAGTCAATTACAAATCGTTCTATGCTAAACATATCTACAAGATCTCTAACATTTAATTGGCTCTTCCTGAGTATATTACTTTAATTAATGATTGAATTTGAAGTTGTTTTTTTTTTTATTATTTGTAAAATCTTGATAGCAATTGCAAAATTTTGAGTGTGCCATTGTTTTTATCGCCATAATATTTTTTTAATATTTTAAATATATATATATATATACTACACTATCTATCTCAACTTTTACTAACATGAGTATTCCAATCAAATAACAAAACTTAACCGATTTGCGAATCTTGCGCTGATCTCTAAGATCTCTGAGACACATTTTTATGGGTTTTGTAAAACGAAGCAGAAATCTAATAACATATATCATCAAGTTTCGTTGTTTTACGTACAATAATTTTGAACGACGGTTCTTATTAATTTCAGAAACGTATACTATTGCTTCTTTGGAACGTTTTCGCTTTCAAATCGATGACATCACTTAATTTTTGTATTTTTTTCAGTTTGTTGATGTCTTTAAAATATTCCAAAAACAAACATAAGAAAAAAAATGAAATCAATATTTTTAAAAAAAAAATTCTTTGCAAGACATTTTTTGAATAATTCGAAGTGATCGAGAATATTTATGTCTGTACACAAACGAAATAACAGAGGAAAAAAAAAAAGAAAATCACTTACGCACATATACCCGCAAAAACTAACATCTCTACAAACTAATAAATACAGACACGATGACAACAACAAAGAAAGACCTTGATCCCGCATTAAAGAATTGAATATGTATGTTAACAAAACGCCGTCATGGTGACTGCAAATTTAGTAAAGCAAAAGAAAAAATATATAAAATCAAATGAAACAAAAAGCAGAACATTCAACAAAATTGTAAAAAGACCAGTTCAAGAGGGAAGAGAAGTTAAATGAGCTTAAAGAGAGAGTACTACTAGAAGCGGGCAGATACGTAGCAAGATTTTTGTCTCTGATTGTTGTTTATGTTGCCTTTGGTAAGGCGCAATATGGGCACTCCTTACTGAATACTTCAGCCGCCGTAAATGGTGATCTTGACTGTGAGATTTCTTTCTGACGCATACGTATTTATGTATACAGTAACTTTGCGCGTGTATATCTTGTTAAATCGGTATAAAATAGATACACACAACGCACATATTAACCCTTCTCTCAGGGTGATTCCCTTCCCCTTCGTATAATAAAGTATTATTATTTTTTTTTTTTAAACTCAATTCCACATAATATAATATGTTGTGTAGCCTTGCTTTGGTAAGCGAGTATAAGAGTTTGGACTTTTTTTTTTTTTTTTTTTTTTTTTTTTTATAAATATTTCTTAAGAAAATGTATAGGAATGAATGAATGAAGACTTTAATACCACTTCTATCAAAGCGTTATACAGTTTGCATATTAAAGAGAACAATTTTTCAAAATTTATTACTACTTTGAACTTGAAATGTGTTTTCAATGGATTTTGCATATCGACTATATGCAAATATTTGTATAAATTTTGCTTTTAATTTCAAAATAAAAAATGTTTTTAAACTTCTTTTTTTTTTTATTTTTCAGTCATCATCCAAATTCTAGACAACAATATCAAGCAGCATCTGAAAAGAGTTTATTAAAACAAAGTATAATTTATATACTGGCGTAAAAAAGAAAATTTTAATCATATTAAGCAAAAAGAAAAAAAAAAAACAAAATCTAAAATAAACTTAAAACCAAGAGGAAAGGATCATTTTATTAATGTATTAAAAAAAAGTTTAAAAACTCTAAGAGATTCTAATTCAA